>CAFUXE010001057.1:710689-740847 GCA_903364295.1 Serranus cabrilla
CACACACACATGCACACACAACGTAATTGACCCTAAGGCATAGCCAAAGCTTTTAGTAAAATATTATAAATATGTAAATATAGGCAAGTCATCTTGTCTTCATTCCACCAGTTGCCTTGCTTCACCTTTAGGGCAGCCAAGGTCAGGTGTTCTAAAGAAAACGTGAGAAAAAAATGCTGTACTTTGGCCAAGAGGTGGGGGAGAGCTAAATGACTGACCTGACCTGCAACCTGACTCTGATTTTTATGGTTTATCTTATGA
Source organism: Serranus cabrilla (assembly GCA_903364295.1). Classification (NCBI taxonomy): domain Eukaryota; kingdom Metazoa; phylum Chordata; class Actinopteri; order Perciformes; family Serranidae; genus Serranus; species Serranus cabrilla. The sequence goes on from CAFUXE010001057.1 coordinate 710,951, forward strand.
GCGTGTATAACAGAAGAACCCTTTGGTGAGACCTTAAGCCAGCTGTCTGGTGAACTCAACACAATAAAGACAACAACAGCTACAATTAAAGATTCTCAAGACATTGCACAGGCCATCACATCAACTGGAAGCAGCAAATGGGAGAATAATGCAACAAAAAAGTCTACTATTCAGTGCATGAAGAAACAAAAACATGGCTGTTTTTTGACCCATGCAGACATGCACAGCTGCAATAAGTAATAGCACATAAACATAAGGCAACAATGATGATGGAGATCTGCATAAATACATAACAACTGTGTTGACGAATGCATCAGTTTAATCACAGTTATTATGATTTATTACTTTCATTACAGTCGAGCTGACAGAGCTCGAAACATTTGACGTGTTTTTCTAAATTCCTTAAAGTCGGACTGGTCAGAAAGTTTCCCCTTTGTAGCCTCAACTGGTTTAGAGACACTGTGTTCACCTTTATACCCTGTCCTTATCTAAATGGCGTCGTGTTGTGTAATGCTGAAAACACATGCACACACGGTCACATAAATGTGCAAAGCCACTGAACTGACTGGCTCTGGCAGCTTTTCACAGTCACTCCATTTCATCAGTGTCGTTGAACCTTGACCTTTGTCCTGTTCTGAGCAGCTGTCGCATTTTATAGAAGCCCTGTTGCCCAGCGTAAGCAAGCGTGTACTCACGTTTGAGAATTTCCAACACATATTTAACATCTATTTTTGTATGTGTTGAATTCTTCATCTTATATAAGTGTTATGTCAAGAATAAAACATATATACACACACAAAAAAATAATCCAATGTACTATATTTTCTCAGGCAAGAATCTTGTAGTGTCCCATGGGAATCAGATTTTTACGCACATTTTCTGCCTGATTTGACCGTAAATGTTTGGTCACAGTAGCACAAAGCTTTCTCACAGTCCCTGAGAGAACAGATGATTATGTGCAGGATCTGGAACACCAAACTAACATTTAACATCTCCCAAACAACACACACCATCAGTACTGTGTGTGATTAACAGAAATATGAGCAGTTAACAGTATTAATGATGATTAAAAAGTATTAAGGGTTAGTATGCCTCTATTGGCCATAACTGTGTGGTACACCTGTGTCATCTGAAGTTTCCCTTGTTCTAGTAGATCATTTATAGTGCAGACAACTCCAGAGAGCCAGCATGCACAATCCCAGAACCCTGGATAACCCCAATTCAATTGAATCAGACATTTAAAAAAGATTTTTAAAAAGTTATAGACACAGTTGTATGCAGGTGACAGGTCCCGCAACACACGCTATGAACCATATATCATTTTTGTTCACTGGACTATATATATTTATTATTTTTTATGTTACCATGGTATCGATGTTAAATGCACTGCTTTCTGTTTTCATGCTCAGCGTGTTATGTTCTGGTAATGTTTGGAAACCAAAGCAGAGACTGACACACATGCCCTGCAGGAGAAAGAGAGCAGAGAGGGGAGGGGGGGGAGGAGAGAGTGGATACAAACCAACAACAAAAACAAATCCAAACAGAGCCCTCACACACAGTTTGTCATGTAACCCAGTTAATAACACACACAAAATAATTATTTAATTGATTCTCATGCTTTTTTTCCTTGCAGATGAGTGTGGACAGCGTGCCTTGGTGGGTAAGGTGTGTATGGACAGGAACAATGCTGTGAAACATTACAAAGAAAGCAGTCAGGAGTCTCAGGAGGAAACCTGTCGGTAGGTATCACATATTTGATAGGGAGCTCTTTGGGTGTAGGCTCTAGTCAAACAGCGTGAAGTTTATTTAATGCAATGATACTTCTATTTTAAAACGTGTCAAACAGGATATGCAGCTTAGAGTTCATTTGGCGATTCAAAACATTATGTAACTTTAATTATAGTTCATTCAGCAGTGTAATGCTGGGGATTGTACTTGGGTGAGAGGCGGCAAGAATTTTTCAGACAGAAAAAAATCCCTGCAGCAACAACTTTAGTTACACTGAATTTATTCAATGCATGTTGGAGAAGAGGCACTTTTCAGTTTTACCACAATTTATCAGATAGATATGTCAAAGATAGTTGGAATGTATGTTTCCATGAAGTATGTAACAGTTAAAGGGTCAGTTCATAACTTCAATTATTTCAAATTTCAAAATTATTTCAATTATTTCAACAATTATTAAAAATTGTCATAATTGTTGAAAATGTCACTACATCCCGACAATACATGAGGTAAATCATCATGTTCCTCATTGGCGTTTTCCAAAACACGCTGATCCTGAGGGAAACAACCAATCAGAGAGAGGACGAGCCTTGATGTTCATCATGTCAATGACTGCTTGTGATCTGCAGTCAAACGAGGCAGCACAGATCGAAATAAATCAAGATACTGTTACTGCGGTGCCTTTTTCTTGCTTCTAAAATGTAATTCAGTGACAGTTTAGCTGTTAAATGAGAAAGTTTGCTTGGTTCTGGCTCAAAATGGCGGCAAACTTTCTCATTTTGCAGCTAAACCGTGCACTAAAATATGTTTCTGCAAGCATTCAGATAAACACTCAGGGTCTTTATTCATATTTGATCAGTGCTGCTTAGCTTGATCGAATTTCACAAGCAGTTGGTGTCACTTCATTAGAGCCAAAGATTGTGTTTGCCTCCTGCTTGTCTCTGATTGTTTGTTGACTGTTGCCACTGTCATTATGAGTGCTTGGAGGAGCTTGATCTGATTTTGTATGATCTGATGTATGATTATGTATCTCATGTACTTCTGTCAGCGTATAGTGACAGTTGGGGCAAATATGACAAAAAGATTTATAAAATTTAACTCCTGATCTACTAAAGTTAGATATATCTCTCTTTTAAATGCTGTTTTACTGCATCACAGTTCCCATAGTACCTTTTAGATACACGCATGCACACCAAAGAGAATGTGCGCCTTACTTTGAAGGTGCATTTGCCTTATAACGACTGTTTTATCATGTCAGTTTTATACAGAGACATTCACAAACACAATCCCCTGCAGTCAAATATAACTGCATCAAATGAGTAACAATCACTGTTTTGTTCCCTCAAGGTTCATTGCAGAGCTCTTGAACAAAAAGGTAAGATTCTATAATACACAAAATGATGTAAGAAATCCTCATGCTAGACCTGCTTTGAAACCCTCTGTCTCTCCCCTGTGTCCTCTGTGTTTTGTGAGTAGTATCCTCTGGTGAGGCCTGTGGTGACGCCCCGCTTCGCTCTGTCCTGCACAGGAGCTTTGCTAGGACAGCTGGGAGCTATCGCTAAGAATAACAACCTGCACATTCAGGTGAGCTCACTGTGGGAACCAAACCAGACTATGTCCACAGGGGACGGTTGCCAGAGAGACTGCTCAGCACTGGGCCTTTGGGGTTTTTGAACAGTGAAGTAAATAGAAGCACATGCAATTTACGAAGGCTAAATGCTGACGCGGACGAATGGAAAAGAAGTAATGTAGTGTTGACATTTGCACTGCGATCCCTCAGGCTCTATCTGCAGCTTTTGTCAGAGATGACACCCAGATTAATGTCTCACTTTGTGTTTATTTCTAGAGTCACATCAGTGAAAACATCGAGGAAATCAAGCTCGTAAAGGAGCTGTTTCCTGAGTCAGAGTCTTACACTGACGTCTATCACAAGTACAACTTGCTCACTGACAAGGTGAGGACACAGTCTCTGCTTGCACACACACACACACACACACACACACACACACACACACACACAGGCAGACAGATATAAATGTGTGCTGATATTATTCTTTATGATGATTAACAGACAGTGATGGCACATGGCTGCCACCTCAGCGATGAAGAGCTGACTCTGTTCAGAGAGACAGGAGCCTCTTTGTCTCACTGTCCCAATTCCAACATTTCGTAAGTCTCCTAATATAGACAATGTGTGACCAAATGCCATGAAGTCTCATGAAGATTTGCATGACCCACATTTTACAATAAAATAGCTCTTAATCAATACATTATAACAAAGCATTATAAATGAATGTCTGCTAAAGATGTGCAGCAGATGATTTTAACCTCTTTCTGTGGGTGCAGGCTCTGCAGTGGGTTGCTGGATGTCCGCAACGTCCTGAAACACAAAGTGAAGCTGGGGCTGGGAACAGGTGAGAAGCACATTTTCACTTTTAACTATTACTCGACAATATTTGATACAGTCAAATTGTCAAATTAAGTGAATATCTCTTCATGGTCCTCTAGCTGTCCGTTCTGTGTGTGTTTGTGTGTGTGTGTGTGTGTGTGTGTGCTCGATTATGGCAAAAATCATGATTAATTTGGTCAATATTCACAATTATCACAATTATTTAATATAATTACTCATTGACTTTTGAAACGTTAAACATTTATTGAACATTGAAAAAAACTTTAAATGTAATTTAATTTAAATATAAATAAAAAATAATAAATAATAATAATAATAATATAATAAAATGTAATATACATGAATACAAATACATATTGCATGTATACAGTTAAAAGGCAGTTAAATCTGGCAGATGCTCATGTTAAAAAAGAGCACCTTTAAATGTCCAAATTAAAGTTTATAAAAACAGAAGTAGAAGTAGAAGTAGAAGTAGTGGGCTTTTAATTTTCAGACCCTGAAAATGATAAATGCTGCTTTCGTCCCACAATACTTCTTTGTGATAGCCTGCGCTTATGTCTGTATGCATGCTTGTATTCATGTGAAACATTCGCTCTGTGTTTGTGCCGTCAGACGTGGCGGGGGGATACTCTGCCTCTATGCTGGATGCCATTAGGAAAACTCTGGACACATCCAAAGTCTTGACCATCCAGGACCCAGAATACCACACGCTCACCTTTGAGGAGGTGTTCAGACTGGCCACACTGGGAGGCAGCCAAGGTAAGACACAAAACAAGCTGTCACTTACACACAGAGGTCTCAGTGTGCAGAAAGTACAAGTTTTCTGCCTCTTTGTCGTTTGCTGAAGTGTCTTTGCACACTCTAAGTCACTCTGTAGAAAAAAAAATGCCTGATTCAACACACAAGTTGGAACGGGATATTTTTGATGATGACTGATTGCAATTTGACTGCAGGGTGGAGAATACAACAGTTTCTTTTATCAAGTGTTTTGTCTGCAGCTTTGTCCCTGGATGACCAGACTGGAAACTTTGAAGTGGGCAAAGACTTTGATGCCCTGAGAGTGAACATGGCTGCTCCTGGTGGACCCATCGACCTCATCCAGTGTGAGGAACCAAAGGTTGGTGATGCACTTCATCTCAGTCTAAATCTATCTGCACGTATTTACACTCAGATTATTAAAAGCAGAAGATCTGATGTCAGTGTAACGCTAAATTATCATCGCTTCCATTGCAGATCATGTTGGAAAAGTTCTTGAATTTGGGTGAGTGTCAATTTCTGTGTATTTTATCCAGATTTTTCAGGCTCCATGAATGTGCCACTCACCATTTATTCTATCTCTGTTACATCCTGTTCGACAGGTGACGATCGTAATATCGCAGAAGTCTTTGTGGCCGGGAGGAAGGTGGTGCCGTTCACAGAGCCAACAACAAACTAAACATCTCGAGTCATCGTCTCAAGGTCCAAAGTCAGCTCGAGGTGGATTTAAACAACCAATACTACATCTGAGCACATGAAGGGCCAGCAGGAAACTCGCTACTGTTGCATGAACTGCACAGCTGCACGTTTCCCCTTGTGATGCCAAGACAAACAAGCAGGAAATCAGTTACCACCATAAAGTTTTTACTGTTAAATCCAGAGGACAGAACAGGCGATGTGCTAATAATGAGGTTCAGTGAAGGTCACGCAAGACTGTGGTCAGCTGAGGTCAAAATTCAGTCTTTAATAGTAATTACTGGGCTTTAAAACAGGGAATAAGGGACTGATTAACATTCTGTTTGTTATTTGTCATTCTTATAGACTAAAATATCATTGTGCACTAGCCCTTTGCTGATTAGAAGTCTTGTTTATGTTCATATGCACATTAGTGTAGACTTTTTTTATATATATACCTAAACAGCTAACTTAAATGAACTTACTTCAGCATATTTTCCATTACAATCAAACCGTGCTGCCTTAAGAATTCAAGTTGGACAATTATCCATGAAGTTAAGTGACATATTAACATTGGTCTTTGCACCGATGACATAATGTTGCTCAGCCACAGAGATAGACCTGATTATATCCTAAGTAGCCTGTGATCTCATTTTCATGCTTGTGTAGCTGTAAAATCATTTGTGATCAGAAGACTTGAGTTATAATCCCAGCTCATTCAGTTTGTACACTGTACACTCCACTCAGGTGTTTAAAACCACAAAAACATAGTATTGTGTTTCTGTGTGACTCACTCAGTTTATATACAATCTACATCAGATTGCAGTTACCATTGCAGTAAAAGGATTATTCTCTGTTTAATGTTTATTTAGCAGTGCTAACATTTTACCTCAAAATCCACATCCTGATTGGACCTGGTGGAAAGTGAAATAACCTGGTGCTTTATCATTACCAGAAAGAATCACTTTTATTTTTTATACAGTTTTGTCGTACCATACCTTAGATTTACAATTTGTTTTTCATTAAAAAAGTGTGTTTTAAATGTTGGGAAATGATGGGAAATATAAATAGACTGACTGATGATTATGTGTTTGTCTTGAGAATGTATTTAAGAAAAGTTTACTTAAAAAAAATTAAATCTAGCCATTTATTTCATAATAACACATCACTCGTTGACACCAAATTATATATGTTAAAGGATCTTTCAGTATTCTAAAATAAACAATATCACCAAGCCTGTTTTCATTGTTTTGTGCAGTTATTTAGCTCCTGGCCTGTTGTCTCTTTCAGCCCACTGACAGAGCTCTCTGCAGCTTCTTTAATAGACTTTCATCATCTGGTGCAGACAGCTGAGAAGGTGAGATGGCAGAAGAGTGACATGAAGATAGCAGCTATTGTCATGTCCTCTTGACATCAAGGCCTTTACTCAGTGTACATACTTATGAGGTCTATTTGAAGGAGAATAAAGGTCATGTTTCCAGCCACGTCCGCTAGATGGAGTCACTGTACTGTAAATACACGATATCATCTAATGTCCATGTTCAGTGTTAAAGTTTACAGATGTTTATTGGTTAATAAGACACTATTGGCAAAAACTTTTGAACTTTTTTGCACTGATACATTTTGATATTTTGGGCTATTTCACTCCTCTAAAAATGTCTTCGTTCAGACCAGTGGAAAGAAATCATGCAAAATTCACATTTACCATTTTTTTTGTGTGTTTTTTTTTGCATTTTGTCTATTTGCATGTGTAGATTTCTCCTAAATTCACCAGAACATGACTGTGTTGAAAGTCATCAACTGAATTGGCAGACAAATTGCAAATAGCTTGTCACAGTTAATGACAATAAACTGTGCTTTGCACATAATGCATTTCAGAAAAATGGAAATTTGCAATACAAAAAAACAAATTTCTTAATGTCAGTACACAAATGGTGATGTTTTTGCAGATATGTATTAGTTAAAGTGTTTTTCCTGTTCACCACAGACATTATTGTGTCTTGGCACCAGAACATGTTCAGATGTTGGTCTATGAATTTCTGTGTAGGCACAGATGTCTCAGTATGACTCACATGCGCACCCATATGTCTGACAACAGGAAAACAGCACCGCAGTATAGATTAGCCTATAAATGATAAATTCCCTCATTATGTATGTAATTATGTATTGCCCCGGGTTACCAAGTCTGTTATTGTTTGTTTTTGTTTTGATTAAAACATAAAACATGTTAAAAGCTATCAGCATGGCTTGATACCCATAAAGGTAAGTCAGACTTTTTCAAGTGTCATTTTAATGAAGCACACTGAAGGGAGTCAAAGAATGTTATGTTATGAATGTGACCTGTTATATCTGCAAATTAATGTGAAGAAAAATGTTACCTGCATGTCGACCTTGAACATTGAACATTGCTCCTTAAGAAGACATTACAAGGAGGATGATTTCAAAAAAAGGTTCCCTGCAGCCTAAGCGGAAGTTGTGCCTGAGAGACCAAACTCAGGGCTGTATTATCCTGTACAGTCAGGAAGTGTCGCTGTGAATCATTTAGAGCAAACTTTCGGTTTACACCTATAGTCTGTTTACACCCCGACTTCTTTCTTACCGGATTATTGAACGTTAAAACATCTGAGTGACTTGGCAGGTAGGTTTAAATACAACACAGGGATTCTTTATTCGATATTTTTTGCACTGTGCACACTTACATATCGTCCTCGATGTCGGTTTAATCTTTACATATAAATACACAGTCTAGTGCCTCACATTTCCTCTTCTTTAATTAAAAAATCGATAAAAAAAACAGTTGGCACTTATCAGGATTCACTAATTGTTTATATCTTAGGGATTTTTTTTATTTGGGTCTGCCTGTGTTACTACTACTACATTATAATGGCGTTGTTCAATCCATTTCCATACAAAGTGCATAGATATGTGACACAGTCAACCATAATATAGTATTTACTGTACAGAGAATGAGTGCAGTTGGTAAGAGCCTTAAAACTATTTTTGCAAACCACAGGACACACAAGAAAGGCATATTGCACCACTTGAAAATTACAATGCACCTTTAAAAAAGTTAACAAGGGAGAAATCTGATCTAAAAATCTAAATCTGGTCCTTGATCTTAATAAGAAACAGGATTCTTTTTGTTCCTTTCTTCCTGCACATTACAATTTGTGCACAGCCCCTTGTTGGTGATCATTTACTTTTTTAAATTAAATATTTGAGAAAGATGAGAGCTGTAAACACCTTGTAAATTAAATGAAATTAATGTTAATGTAAATGTGGTGATTCATAAATCAAAGCTTATGAGCGGGTGTGGATGAGATATGGAAAGTTTTGTCCTGCTTTAGTATCTTTTGAAGCCATAAGAATAATTTAGTGTTCTTAAAAAGATAAGTATAAGAATATCATAAATGTTAAACACAATTTTTAGCATCAGAAATATGTTATTTTTCTTCTATCTCTTCGCTCCTGTTCACTCGTCACCTCAGCCTCACAGATTCTGCACCTTCTGCACCCACTTCCTGTCTGGAAATGCCTCTGTTCCGGGCTCAAGGTGAACGTGGTGGGGCGAAGGCTCGGCCCGAGCAGAGGAGGAAGAGGAAGATGAGGTCTGGAGTGGGGAGCTGCGTGAAGATGGATGAAGATGGCTCTGTGCCTTCCTTAACACGGCTGTGTCTGCCGAGCCTGGCAGACAACATGAAGGACGTGTGGGTGAAGGACTATGCTGACAACTACCTGGATCATTATTCATTCAGATACATCATGGGGCCTTTCAACTTACTGCGTGAGTGCATCAGGGTTTATTTAAAGGGACAGTTCAACCCAAAATATAAAGTATAGAGTTTTCCTCTTACCTGTTGGACTATTTATTAACCTAAGTTGTTTTTGTGTAAGTTGAGGACTGTGGAACCATTTTTTTTTTTTAGCATTATTCCTCCTCCTTGATTGGACTTTGAGCACCACATGTAAAATGTTGTTTAGTCCCATTACATTAAAGAAAACGCAGACACCCCTACAGCCAGTATCTCCAACACTCTGCAACTTGCACCAAAACAATCTAGATTGATAAATAGCACTTCAAGTAAAAGGAGAATTTACATTTTTGATGTTGGGGTGAACATGTTTATCTCTTACAGGTTTAGACCTGTGCAGAATCAGTTTAAATAAGAGCCTGTGGTTGTTTTTCTTTAACTAGGTCCTTGTTTATTTTCCCACTCGCTTTTTACAATTCCAGTTCATCTGTCTCACTTTCTTTCTTTTACTCTCCATATAGCGGGTGAACTGGTCGAGGAGCTGACGTCACTCCTGTGCACCAGAAAGGAGATGTCCCGGGCAGCCCTCCACCTCCTGCTGGTCCCGCAACTCCGTGCCCTGTCTCTGGAGAGGTGTCCTGGTCTGGTCACTTCCGCCCTCTGCGCTCACATTGCTGGACGTTGCCAGGTCAGATATAAAGTCAACTGGATGCTGGATCTTGTCATTTTAAAAGAAAAAACATACATGCTAAATATTAGACTTTAAACGCTTTATATTTCCCCCTTTTTGGCTTAGGATCTGCGCTGTCTGGACCTTTCTGGAGCCCAGCAGCTGCCTTCAAAGGTCCTGTCTGAAACCCTCTGCAGCCTCCCTGCCCTGCGCTCGCTCTCCCTCGCTGGTACACTTTGTGACAGATGTGTAATCAGGACGATTGTCCACCGCTGTCGTTTGCTGCGCCATCTGGATGTATCCCGCTGTCATTTACTTTCCCCTGCTGCACTGCTTCTTCTTGGAGGTGGCGTTTCCTTTTCATCCTCCGGCTGTCCTTCCAGGTCAGCTCATAGCATCTCAGCATCCCAGTCTTCCTCTTCTTGCTCTGCACCCCTGCCTCCTCTCCCACTCATCAGCCTGCTGGCTATGGATATTGGGTTTGGAGAACAAGAGGGAGACCCTGTGGCAGCAGCAGCCTACCTCCTCCTCTCCCTGCCCTGCCTGGAGAGAGTGGCTATGGAGGGCCTCGGGAAGGCCTGCAGTCTCATCCAGCAGAGACAGTTTAGCCAGACGGGTGAGTTCACTGAAAGAGAAGGAGTTCCCAGGCTGGAGGAAGTGTGGAGGGAGCAGAGTCACGGGCCAGGTACGGACAGTTGGCAGGAAAAGAAAGAAGGAGCAGCTGCAAGTGAAGAAGATGAGGATGAAGAGGAGGAGGAGAGGATATTATGGGAGGAGTATGGTAGTGAGAGTGAGGAAAATGCAAGTGGGCCGAGAGGAAGAGCTTTGTCCAGTGATGAACGCCTGACCCTCCGCCTGAAGGATGTCAAGGGCTTATCATGTGACTCTCTGGAGAGTTTAAGTCGTGCATGTCCAAATATCCACTCCCTCTCTGTGAATGTTGATGATGATGGAGATGCTCGAGGAGGAAGTCAGGGGTCTCTGTTCGCCGCAGGCCTCCATGCGTGGTCAGGTCAGCTGCGGAGCCTCTCGGTGCACTACCCAGGCCCTGTGGTGGCTCTCTTTCCTGGCTTGCAAGTTGCAGGCTCCTCTTTGATGTCTCTCACCCTGGAGGGGGTGACAACCAGCCCTGACACCCCTCTACTAGAAGTCATCAAGGCCTGTCCCAGACTCAGGGACCTGCTCATTTCTGCCGAGCCTCCCACCACCCCACAGAGAGAGGAGGACGAGGAGAATCAGCAGGATGATCGGGATCTTCCACAGCTGCCTAACCTCCTCTCTCTCACACTCAAGTAAGGACACTTTTGAAGTCCACTAGGACCTACTGAAATTGTTTGGGTGTCAGATTTATTTTATTTTTTTATGGCGTTGATGCAGCTGTCATGTGCCCTGCAAGGGAACTATGCTGTTTATCATATACCTACTGCATATCTAATCTTTAAAAAATGTCGACAATCTGGAATCAAGCACAGAACAAGCTGCACAGACAATGTCATTTAACTAATCCTGACCACCAAATACTGTTCACAAGAGGAAACAGAACTGGTTGGAAATAAGGTAGATGAGCCATGTGCACTCACTTCTTCTTTTAGAGTCGGTGCAGAAACTATTTTATAGCGATACATCTGAATTTAAGAGGAACAGGAACATTAAAAGGATCGTTTGGAATTTTTTGAAGCAGGGTTTTATCATTGACATTTATCTGTCTTTAAAGCCACCAGACTCCATCGACAAAAACAGTAATTTTGCCTTGTGAAACAAGGAAATTGCTGGCTTTGACAAGAGTAGTACTTCATACAACTTTAGTTCAGTAAATCTCAACTATCCCTTTAATCCAGAAACTCAGCACATTGGCTTTAGTTCATAAGCTTCACTAAGACTCAAAAGTTCCAATTGTTGTGCTTTTATCGTGCCTGTCTTTATGTCATTTATGTATTAATATTAATCTCCTAAAACATCTTTATGTCTTTGCAGCTTAAATTAAATTCACTTGAAACTTTAATTGTATAAATGATTGTTATCCTTCTTTGTGTCTCTCTTTCTCTGAAGTTTCTCCTACGAGCACAGTCTAGTGAAGCCTGTCCTGTCCTGGCATTCCCTGAAGAGGGTGCTCAAGTGTCTCCTGGCCGGTTCTCCTTTACTGGAGAAGATCTCCTTGGTCTCCCTGCCCTGCCCTCTGGACTGCGTTTTACAGAATGTACTACGCGCATGTTACTTTGACCTGCACAAGCCACTTGGACGAGTACGATGCATCGACATGCCACGCACTGATGTGCAGGTGGCAACACTGAAAAGTATAATGCGATGGTGCAAGAGACTCAAGTACGTAGATGTAAGTTACTGTTGGAAAATCACACAGCTGCAGTGGGTGGGCTGCAAAACCTTCAGAAATGTCAAAGTTGTCTGGGTGTAGTGAAGGAGGATGAATATTAATGCTTTAAATCATTCAAATAAAAGCAAAATGCACACTTTTTATAGTGTCAATTACAGTTGTCACTTAACTTTCATGACTACAATGCTTTAACTTTTGTGACTTTTGTAACTGATGTCCGACATACTGTCCTACAGGTTGATTTTGCACTAATACTTTTAAATATGCACTTGTATTGATTCAAAACATGTTATTCCTGTGGTGCCTTGAATGAATTACAAACTATCTTCTCTGCTGTATTTTAAGTACATGTTTTTCTAAGGAAACTGAATTGAACGGTCAACATGTAACTGATGTATCAAAAACGCTACTATATGTATTATGTCCTTTCAGTATAAAACCCTATGAGAAATTATAAGAAATAGAGCTGACTTATTTTTTATTCCAGTGTTTTGATTTATAATTTGATATGGACTGAACAGAAGATACACAAAATGAGAAATGATCATGCAAAAGAAAGTGAGTGTGTGGGTGTTTTAACTATAAAACATTCATCTTACATGTAACTAGTAACTATAGCTATGAAATAAATGTGATGGAGTAAAATGTACAAAAAATGTACTTACATAGCATACTGTATCATCAGAAAAAAACTAATCATTGCAAACATATTATTAAGAAATATATAGTTACTGATTATATGTGATACTTTCTTTTATTTACTCACACAAGTTAGTGTAATGGAAACAGGGAAATCCATAGAAGGAACAAGAAAAATATCAAGCATCAGTTATCAAAGAGTGGAGTCAGTGACAGCAAAAAGCCTTGCGAACTAACTTTGTTGGGTTAAGAAACCAACAAACTGTAGTCTTTTTAAAGTAGATGTGTCTTTTTGTACAAATGAATGTGTAGAAGGATCACTGCACTGTCAAAGTTCACACCCATTTACGTTGAGAACCAGTAAAACTTCCTCAATATTCTCCTACAAAAATTCTTTACATTTCTTATTATTCAGACTTGCAACGTCAAGACCCGCCCTTCTCTACATTTGATTGGCTAGTATTCGACGACAGAGGAGTATGATTGGTCAAACTTGTGATAAATACCAGAATAAGCCAATCAGAGGCAGAGTAGGGCGGTTTATGCCTTCACCACCACCAAATACCACGGGCGGCTATGGGTTTACCTATTCTGCTTGTTATCCGGGAAACGCGGGGACTAAAATCAATCGTACCGCAGTGGGGACTACCACGTCACTCACTGGAGACCTGCCACATACACGCTAAACATTAGCCAGCGGTTAGCATCTGGCTGTACAGAAATGTCGGCTTTTGCAGGAAACCGGAGACATTCACATATTTCTTAGTAAGTATGAAATTATTTTTAAGCTACGAACATATAACTTGACCGTATTGACACTGACGGTTAGTTACAATATGTCAAATTCAGCTCTTTTAGCTCGTTCCTACTGTCAAACACGTACGACCAGTCTCTCTTCATAGACTGAAAAACACTAACGTTAGCTAAAGTAAAGTCCTATATTTTTAACAAATAGCGTTTCTATGGCACCCTCTCAGTTTGGCTCATTTCTGATTACAGTTTGAATACGTTAAAATCGCCAATTACAGCAGTTGTATATTGAAATCGGAGCGAGCAAATACCGCTGTGTTAACTCACATTAACGTTTACGATCGGCCTTTAATTCTCATACAAGTCCGCAGAATTTGCCTTGCAAATGTTAACATTTTCGACATTTTCTCCAAAAAGGACACGATGACAAGTGAGGAAAACGGAATGGAGCCGTGGAGCAAGTCAAAGCTCCCCTCTTCAGCAGACTGATTCTTGATTTACAAGAATTTCAAGTGCACTAACAAGTCGAAGACAATCTGCATCATGGGAAGGTTGGTTCGCTGTCACCTGGGGGAATGTAAACTGATTTGTGAACATTCTCAAACCTGTGACATTGTTATGCATACTATGCTCAGGCTCTCCTTTCTTATGTTTGTTGACAGGATCAGCTTTTCGTGCCTTTTCCCAGCCCCATGGCATTTCAGCCTGTCGTCCCAGGTTCTTCCTCGGCTCCTGGTACCTTCCCTCAGGCAGGTGCTCTTCATCGGCCTGGTGCTCTGCCTCATAGGACTGCTCTACCTGATGCTTGTCACTGGGAAGGGGCCTGCCAGCTGGATCAGAGAGGAAAATCACTTCCACAGGTAAACAAACAGCTGCTCTCCAAGTGTTTATGTTATAATAAAACACAGGTGATATTGTCTTCACAATTCTTTGTTTTCTTAAAGGCATTTGGCAAGGGTGACGGATGTGGATGCAACAGATACAAGCAACCCCAACCTGAACTATGGCCTGGTGGTGGACTGTGGCAGCAGTGGCTCCAGGGTGTTTGTGTACTGTTGGCCCCGGCATAATGGCAATCCGCATGAACTGCTGGACATTCGGCAAATGAGAGATCAACACCGCAAGCCAGTGGTCATGAAGATCAAACCGGGTAAGATGCACCGTAATAAAAAGAGTATATGAGCGTAACATAAGAATAACCAATAGTTGCCAGCTTGTTATTTGCCTATTATTGAATATGTACTTGATCTTTTTGTTTTGACTTGCAGGTATCTCTGAATTGGCTAAAACACCAGAGAAAGCAAGTGATTATATCTATCCACTGCTAAGCTTTGCAGCCCAACACATTCCCAAAAATAAGCACCAAGAAACACCCTTGTACATCCTGTGCACAGCCGGAATGAGAATCCTTCCTGAAAGGTACAGTCGGGCTTAATGAGCTACATGTGTTATTGTGAACCTGCACTACTTACAGAAGCCACAGATGTGAATATAGCTCTAAGAAATGTTCCTACTGCAGCTGTAAACAATACTACATTCCTCTGAAAAAGGAAAAGCATTTATTTTTCATATTTAGAACATTTATTAAAATGTTTTTCTTTGTTTAATCTCAGTCAACAAGAAGCACTTCTTGAGGATCTGCGAACAGACATCCCAGTCCACTTCAACTTCCTCTTCTCTGATTCCCACGTGGAAGTGATTTCTGGAAAACAGGAAGGTAAATAAAAGGAATATATAATAATGCATTGCGGTTGCAGCTTTATTTAGATTCATGTCTTTATAAAGCATATAAAACATGTTATAACTAGAGCTGTCATGAAATCAGATTATCACAACACAATTACAACAAGAGATATAGTTAAATTTATTCTTAAGTTTGCTGATTGTGCATTTTGTCTCTTGTTAGCTAATGAATTACACTTTAATTAGAGTGTAGGGAGGCAGAGAGAGTGTATAACAATAACTACATAACAAAGCGAGAATATAATGAAACAGGAGAGATTTAAGAGGAACTGGATTATTTACATGATATTATCTTATATGTATGATTATCATAATATCAATATCTAATTTTTTAAATATCATGGTTACTGTTAATGCCAGTATACCGTGACAGCCCTAGTTTTTACATATACAATACAGTGAAATAGATTTGATTCACCACTTCTCTGGCATTGAACTATTTCCTGACAACTGGCATTTCCTAAATCACCGTGTTTCAGATTCTCCATTATTCAGTGGATTTAAAAGTAGTGGTTTAACATTGAGGATGCTCATAAAAGTTGATCTATTAACTTGTAATTGTTGACTTTAGGTGTCTATGCATGGATTGGAATAAACTTTGTCCTCGGAAGGTTTAACCATGTGCACAATGGTAAGAATTCAAGCAAGTAGTATTTCACCATTTTAAAAAACACGTTTCTTTTATCTACACACATACAAATATGTAGTAACACAGTAATCACTTGATATATTCACCCTGCTTGACTCTCTCCTGTCTCTCTTTTCAAGATGGAGAAGCTGTAGTGGAGGTACAGGTCCCAGGCAGCGATCAGCAGGAGGCCCGTGTGAGGAAAAGGACCGCTGGTGTCCTGGACATGGGTGGGGTCTCCACACAGATCGCATACGAAGTCCCCAAAACTGTAAGCTTTGCTTCTCCACAGCAGGTTATTATCCACAACCAATTCTGTTTTTGTGCTGTCTTTGGTTTTTGCCACTCACCCTTTGTTCTTCTCCCTCCTTCCAACCTCTGTCATTCCCTGGTTAAACCCTGTATGCACCATTTTTGTCCCGTGGAGACGATCTGCTCTCCATTCATCACTATTGAAGGCATACTGTAAGCCTGCTGCATGACTCCATAGCAGGATTTTTGGTCTGAGGACATTAAGTCATATACATAGAGACCGTCAGGTGCAATGGAAGTTTTTCATGTCAAGATTTGTGTACATTAGCAGGTTTGGCATACACAGCTTTTCCTTCTTGCTCTCATTTGTTTTCTTTCCATCACATGACGCTCTATTTATTTTCACTGTCATCTTGTTGGATAGTTTCAGCTTCTGTTCTTTCATGTTTTGAAGTGCATTAAACTAGATAAAAGCAATATTTAGCTTTGTTAAATGTGTCCTCGAACACACATGATCTGCTGTAATGATTCATTAATGTGGTGCATGTCAACACTGCTGTCATCTATAATTATTATATGTATGCATATGCATTAATATAATAAGATGGCCATCATTCCCACACTGATTTTTCTTTGTTTCCTAGGAGGAAGTTGCCAAGAACTTACTGGCCGAGTTTAACTTGGGGTGTGACGCACATCGCACAGAGCATGTTTATCGTGTTTATGTGTCCACCTTCCTGGGCTTTGGAGGAAATGCAGCACGCCAAAGATATGAAGAGAGCATCATCAGAAATACAGCCACGCGAAATAAGTGAGATCCACAGCCATCCACTTTTCTTTCTTTTTTTTTGCAAATGTTTCCCATACCAGTAAGTATACAGTGTTGTGTGTATTTACACTATTACTGACTTTTCCAGGCTCTTGGGTCAGCATAATGGAGAGACCACGGAGTCTCCCCTCATGGACCCTTGTCTACCCGCAGACCTACAGGATGAAATTGGTTCACAGAAGCTCCATCTGAGAGGCACAGGAGACTTTGACCAGTGTAGACAGATTCTCCAGCCGTTCCTCAACCGCACAAACGAAACCCTGACCTCCCTCAGTGGCATCTACCAGCCAGCCATCGACTACAACAACAGCCAGTTCTACGGCTTCTCTGAGTTTTATTACTGCACGGAGGATGTGCTGCGCATGGGCGGGGATTATAACGCTTCAAAATATGCTCAAGCCGCCAAGGTATTTGCCACATAGAAACATCATGTCCACGTTGATGAAGCAGAGGTTTATGTACTGTTTATCGATTTCTTACCACTAAAACTTTTCTGATGTTGTTCAAATGTACAGAGTTACTGTTCCACCCAGTGGAAGACTCTGAGGGAGCGCTTTGATTCTGGCTTGTACGCCTCACATGCTGATCTTCACAGACTGAAGTAAGTCACACAAGATCATCAAACCGCTTCTAAAGCTAAACTAACCAGTCGGTCACACTCCAAAAAGATGCCCGCTAGCTTAGGCAAGAATGTTAATCAATGGCTTGATGTTTCTGCCTGCAGGTACCAGTGTTTTAAATCAGCGTGGATGTATGAAGTATTGCACTCGGGCTTCTCTTTCCCAACTAATTACAAAAACCTGAAGACTGCCCTGTTGGTGTATGATAAGGAGGTCCAGTGGACTCTCGGAGCTATTCTCTACAGAACACGCTTTCTGCCTTTGAGGTAAGATAGATTTTCTCTTGCATACGCCGTGTTTTCACCAGATGCAAGCGAATTATCGCAATAAAAGGGCTTAAATACCAAAAACGGGTATCTCTTAATCTCAGGATCTTGGTGATTTATTAATGGATTTGTTGGTCCTAATCCAGTTTACTTTGAAGACGACTGCAGTTTGACAGGGTTTACATGATGCTCAGACAAAACATTCTTCTCAGCATGAATTAAAAGCATGTTGCTACCCAGAATCTATTTATAAAGTCAAACTTCCTTTGGTTTAAACATATAATGAACAGGAATCTGAATAAGATTTTTGTATACACAATATGTCTTTGTTCAAATCGAATGTAATATGTATGTTTTTTCGTTCTTTTTTTTTTTTTTTAACCTCTTTCAGGGACATCCCACTGGAGAGTCTGAAAGGAGTGCACTCACACTGGCGCCACAGCTTCTCCTTCGTCAACAACCACTACTTATTCCTGGCTTGTTTCTTCATTGTGTTGTTGTCTATTATGCTGTACTTACTGCGACTCCGCCGCATCCACCGGCGCACAGCGCAGCGATGCTCCCCCTCCTCTGTGCCATGGCTGGAGGAGGGTCTCGGCTCTCCTACAATCCCCATCAACCTCTAAACTTTCTGGCGTTTTGACAGCATGTCTAACTTTTCCAAAACCGATTTCTCTCTGAGACCATCTGCTTGTTCAGTAAGCTTTTGAAGTCTGCTACACTTGGGAATAACTCCGAACTTGACTGAAACATCGTGTTAGTGGACAGTGTGTGGGAGTTATTCCCAAGATGACACTTCCCCCTCCTATCACAGGTGTGCAGAGATTTTCTCCTAAATATTTTGAAGTCTGCTATCCTGAAAACCTTTCTACGAGTTGAAACAGAGATGGTACTGAGAATTGGGCATATGAGGAAGATCTTTTGAGACTTCAGGCTTCCCTGAGCCATGAAAATATTTGTATTTAAGTTATTTTATTTAATAATGACATGTCTTTATTAGAATCTAAAAAGACAAACGCTACGATACTTCGCTCGCCAGCAGATTCTCCATACACAAATGATTATGTAGTCTGTACTTTAAATTTTACAAAGTTGGACATTTGCCTTTTTTTCATGCCTTTTATGTCCATGATCACATCTTTTCTCTTTTCTGTTTGTTTTTTATATTTGCTAAACGGTACAAGCACTCACCATTTCTACAAGAACCTCGAATGCAATACGATTTATAATTAGAGGAAGGAGCACTTTGTGATGCAGTTGAGATGCACTTCCCAGCTGGAATGGTATTTTTGTGCGTGTGTTTGTGTGTGTGTGTGCGTGCGTGTGTCTGTGTCTTTCCTAAATTGTTCTGCCTCAACAAGACAAGTAGCCTTTGATAGCTATACTAGTGCAATACATGTCTTGTCACTGTTGGGACACAAACTCTCCAAAACGCATCTTTTCTTTTGTTGAGAGACCAAGTCTCTCTAAGAGCCCTGCTGAACTTCTTGTGTTTGGTCGTCTGACTTTTATGTTGGATGCCGTTGCATATAATTACATTGGGCTTCATTTTCAGAAGCTGTCATATCACTGCTGTGAGGGGATTGTTAATGAGAGCACATGCCCCATTATTTATATGGAAATGGTCTATAGTGAAATGTTTGCACAGATGAATGCGAAATAAGTGTTGTCACATTGCAATTCAGTAATAAAGGTTTTATGGTATAATTTCCTGTCTGTTTATTTAATGAGGAGCAGGAACATTAAGTTGTTTTAAAAGTGTAACATAAACACCAGAATTTTTCCCAGTCGACTACAGATTTCAGTAGTTGGGATCAAGAGCATCAATAGCCATATTACCTCAGCTCATGTGCTGCATGTGTGTTACAGCTGAGCAGAGGCATCCTGAGAGAAGCCCTGTTAAACCTGACCCTCGGCGAAGCTGCCAGTAATGGAAATGAGCCAAATGAAATAGTTTAATTCAAACTTCACAACATGTGAAGGTCATCAGCTGTGGTTTATAATGCATGCACTTAGAAGAGTGAATGTCTTCATCTAGGCTCCTCAGTATTCATGGGAGCAAGAGAAATTCCATTCGGTTTTATTTGTCTTTGTGAAAAAACTAAACCGGATGCACAATATACACGGGGCTGCAATAGTAGGTATACAGTAAGGATTATTCCAGTAATATAATAGTGTTGCTAGGATGTGTGAGTGCCAGGGACAAACAATTTGAACATTTGAGGATTTAGTATGTTTATTATTGATTTGTTTGTATAATGAATAAAACACATTTTGTTTTAATCATCCATCTTTGCCTTATATATATTAGCCTTTCTTGTGCATAAACTACAGGGTATGAAGTTTTGTTTTAAAATACAAACATGTGAAGTTATCTCTAATATTACTGGTATTGTTCTTGGCCATGTGAAGCTTGTTATCTGTATTGATATTGTCTGACTAACATCCCTAATAGGCCAATAACTGCTGAAAACATGGTCTACTTGTATTTATATGACAAAATTATGATAAATAGCAACCAGTTGGTCATTCCAGTCCCTTGTCATCCAGCGCTTGGTGTGCTCTGTGTGAGAGAAGTGTTAATACTTGATACACTCTGCATGTGGGACACACGAGACCATCCTGTGCGGTCTCCACTAGGAGGTAGCCTTAAATCCCTCCACTGTAAAATAACTTTGGCCCATAGAAATCAGTATATAATTACACTTATAGATTGCAGATATTTTAATTGTAAGCATGCTCATTTTTCTAATACAAAGCTTTGGTTAACTTCCTTGTTCTGCTATACATCTAAATCAAGTTTTGGAGGTGGGGCTCCGGCTGTAGTTTTCCTGCACTGAACATGCAAATGCGCGCTGTTACAACACCGCTCGAACAAGTGGCTCTTTAAGATGCCAGGCTCCTATAATGCTGAGTCATTGATATGTCACAATGCTTTGCCGACACACCCACAATGACACTGCAGAGAGCTGTGTGTTTTGAGCTTGTGTTTCAGCCAATGGTGAGTGACACGGGATAGTAAATAGTTTCACTCCAACTGATTCGCTGAGAAGATAATTAACTCTTTGTTTCTGTCTTTAATGGATTTAATGGATAATTAAAAGACAAACGGGAAGAAACAAAGGTTCAGTTGTCGGAAGAACATGGGATTGAAAAAGAAGCTGATATCCTAAACACAAACTGGCACCTGAGAAATGTTCAGGAAAACTGAGCATGCACAGTTTGCTTCTAGGCCACACAGAGGAGTAGAGGATGCTGGTCACTTTGTTGAACTCATTTGTTAAACAGTTCAAAGGAAATGACTCTCATGCTAGACTTATATTTGTTGATTTAGCTCATTTGATTTAGAGTAGGTCAGAAGATAGGATCATCTTAAAGTCTGCAGAGACAATGACCCCCTGGGCACAAACATGCAAAAGGCCCCACCACCAAGACACACTGCTTTATTGTTGTTTAGCCCCATTTTGTTGGCTGCTTTGTCGTAAGTCTGCATCTTTCTATGGTGTTGTGTCTTTTTGTGTGTCTCTTTTTAGTTGTTTTAGTCTTTAGTTATTTTTTGTCTGTTGTTTTGCCTCTTTTTAGAGTCATTTTGCATCACTTGTGTCTATTTGCAGCTGTATTGTGTATCCTTGTGGTTGTTTTGTGTCTCCTCCTTGTTGATACTTGTGTCTTTGATTGACAATTAATAGTTGAAGGTCAGGGAGGGTCCTGTTACTTTGGGCCTCTGGGTGTATGCCTGATAGGCCCTTTCAGTTATCCATTCATGAGTAAACTCCGGGACAATCATTGACAACTTTGTCAGGTGGTCTGAGCAGTCCTATCGTTATAAGTTAACATATTTTAAACCAAAGACATGAAATCATAAAGTCACATCTATCAAGACTCAGGGGGTGGAATGTGTGCAATCTTATCAATAATATCTTGGTGAAATATAGATGAAGCTATGTGGAAATAAAAAAGGGGTATGAGCATTTGTTATGCTTGAAACTGTTTTAGTGAAGAACTGGCTTATTTTTAAATAACAGCTCCTACCTTCGGCACAATGAATTTCAGCTTCTTCCTTCTATTTGTAGGTTTATGCTCCCAAGTTATAGAATAAAGCAGAATAAAAGCAGCTTTGTTCCAGCAGTCATCATTCGCATAAACAAGTCATAGCAACATTGCTGGATGCTATAGACACAGTGTTTG
The DNA here is from genome assembly GCA_903364295.1 of Serranus cabrilla. Classification (NCBI taxonomy): domain Eukaryota; kingdom Metazoa; phylum Chordata; class Actinopteri; order Perciformes; family Serranidae; genus Serranus; species Serranus cabrilla. The sequence goes on from CAFUXE010001057.1 coordinate 733,186, forward strand.
TTTGTTTTTTAATATGGTTTCATTGATTTTTGGAGCCTTGAATACTTTTATCAAGTTTTTCTGATATCTATTATCTATCTATTATAGTTTTTTTGTGTTTGAAATGTTTGTATGCCTCATCTTATTGCAAACCACCAACCTACGCGTACCAATAAAAGTAACCTAAGCTAACCATCCGGGTGGATATCAAGGTGAAATTTAAACTTCTGGCCTGCAACAAGAGACAGGATGACACAGCCAAAAAAACAAACATGGTATAAATTATTAAGAATAAGAAATGTAATGAGAAAAAAATGTATGTCAATAAGATGATTAGTTTCGAACAGGCTCCTTCATCTAATTTAATTGTATCAAGGATGTGAGGTAGAATCAGCTAACGTTTCAAAGTGTGATAACAACAATGTCATACTTCTGATTCAGCTACCGAAGCTAAAGCATGGATGTGGTGATCCCCTTTGTTAAGAGGCTCTGTATTCACTCTAGGCTATTTCATATGACTGTTCACATGACGGGTAGTAGGGAGGATGTGTGCAGATCAGTATGTTCAAATTTCAGAGGGTTACAGGTGAGAGGGATTACTTTTTAACTGACTGCTTGAAACTTCTTTTTGACAGTGAGATTGTTGTTGAAGTGTTTTAGTTTGTGGTTCCTAAAGGTAATTAATACAAAAATATTATCTCCAATTAATTTTCCTTTAAATTGTTTGATACTTCTTCATTCCAAATGGCCAAAAACACAGATCATTGGAACACTTTTCCACCGATTTAAAATTTCAAAACTTGAAACAAACATCCTGCTATACCAGTAATGTGTAAATTGTTCAGAAAAAAGAAATAGACAATAAAACAATTATTTGAAAGTAATTATTCCGTCTTTTCTCTTTACATTTTGAGGGGTCTGCTATAATATGAATAAATGTTACTTGTGAAAACGTTTCTTTATCATTTATTTTAATACTGTAATACTGCACGCTATCCAGTGTGAAGTTAAAGAAATGTCCGTGTAGATTTGTATTATTTCTCTAAAGGAGAGGCTGTCTGATAAGATGGCCAAACCTACTTATCTTTTTCAAGCAGGACTGTGCGATTACACTTTTGTCAAACCCATTCAAAAACAGACAAGCAGAGATGCACCACAGCTCTTTCAGTCAAGTGTCAGCGGAATCTAGCACGGAAACTTTTCATTGGCCGCCTCAAATCTAGAGCCCGCCCAATTGTTGAGTACCGGGAAATGATTGGTTCATATTAATCCGAGCCACGCCTCCAGCTGCAAACGTCACCGGGCGCTGGAACTCCAGTAAGTAGTGATGATGTTGTGGTTATCCATGCCGCCGACACCTCTCTGACTGTTATCTTATGCAGAAGACCGACGGGGAGAGCTCTCCACGCATGGAGTTGAGCTCGGACCCGGTGGTGGCAACGCTGGAGATGTCGCAGATCCAGAGCAAAGACGATGAGCCCTTTCATATTGACGGCGACTACGAGAGCTTGCCACCTCATGTCTCAGTGACTACCCACATGACAGCAGGAGCCGTGGCTGGCATACTGGAGCACACGGTGATGTACCCCGTGGACTCTGTCAAGGTAACACACACAGAGGCAGCAATTCAGTTTTTTCTCACTCCGGCTCATTCACTAACTAGCTACAGAGCTAACTGTACACACAGCTCGCTATCGCTTGCTAACGAACGTTAGCTATAAAATGTTGAAGCTGCCCATCCTTAGTTAGCCACAGTGTTAGCTAATTTAAGCACGACAGCCTGCTGGCTTAAACTGAACAAACTAGTTGAGCAGGCTAGCATGAATTACATCGGAATAAAAATACAATGCGTTACCTAAACCAAGCAAGTAGTAACACAGTTGTACTGTTTTCCGCTTCTTTTACTTAACTTTGCTAACATAGCAAGCTTACTGAACGACCAGTGTTACCTTAATTCACCCCAAGTCTCATTACAGCCAGGTTAGGGCAAAGTTTTCATCATTTTAAGCACGAAGTCGTTTTGCTGCGTTAATCACGTTTACATCGCTATCCTCAGTCCCAGTGTTTGTTTGTTCATACATTGTATAACGAAATGAGTTACCCAGCCTTGCCCTATTACTTATACGTAGGGTAAGTGAAGGTCATGCTGGCTGTAAAATATGACACACTGCCTTGAAATGTTTGAGTAGACCCTGGTTTTCTTAACCTTAACGTTTAAACAAAAACTTTTTCCAGTGTTGCTAAACTCTGTAGTGCAGTTACAAAGTGTACTTTTGTTGCCATTCATAGGTGCATTGACTAATAAACGAAAGTCAGCTATTTCCCTTATGAAATATCCAGGATTACACTATACTTAAATCCATTCACAGATATGATCTAACATTTGTTGGATTTTTTTTTAATTCCATATAACTTCATTGTCATTTCTACGAAAACATCCAGTTTGGTATCTTACCACATACAGTGCATATGCACTTAATGAATTAATTAATGTACGGGACGACAAAATAAACCAATATTTATTATTTACAATTAGGGCTTTCTTTTATTTTCTCAATGAAGCTGTTAATTGTTTAGTGAATAAAATGTCAGGAAACTGCGAAAAATGTTTCAGAAAACCCAAGTTGATGTCCTCAAATGTCTTATTTTGTCCACAACTTAAATATATTCAATGGTGGATTGAATATCTTTGAGGTTTTGAAAGTTACAGTTAGTTATCTTGGAAATTGGGATGGGCATATTGGACATCTCAGACTAAATGATTAATCAAGCTATCAATCTGCAGAATAATCGATAATAAAAAATAATTGTGAGTTGCAGATCTACTGCCCAGTATAAAGAAAATGTCACTCTTTCCTCTAGAAATGAACAAACTCCAAAAGTGGTTTAATGTCATTCATGCATGAGGCTTAAATTACTGAAATGATGCTCTGGAGTAAATATTGTTCATTAGTGTTAGTTCATTTTCACTAACTGCAATTCATTATTTGCTTATTTGAGGCATGTTAAAAGTTGGTATGTGTCTACAAAGCAAATCACAAACAGTTGATCTGAACGTGAACTTTGCCCCTGCAATCCTCCTCTTCTGCTCAGCTTTTGTTTCCTAACAATGTAGGGCTGTTTTGATCATTTGGCATGCTGCTCTAACACTAATCTTGATGTGGCACAGACAACATCATTAACATACTGCAAGAAAGAAAAATGACATTACATCCTCTTTGTTCCAGTGTCATTGTCTTTCCAAATGAACCCATGTGCCTTTATTACACAAACCAGAGCCGTTTCCTCTTGAAGTTAACACGAGTTTACACAAGACATGAGCACCTTGTAGCTAAAGGTGCTCATTCAATTTGATCAGCGCAGGCGTGGAAAAACAACCTGAATTAAACATAGCTCATATATGCTATTTTTTTTCGACGTTACAGTGTAAAGAACTGAAACAGCACATCAAAGACTCCATTTGTTTCTGTGTTTGATGAAGTAATGAATTGGAGTCTTGCATCAAACTTGAGGCTGAACCCGTCGACCTCTATGTTTCAACCTCCCAGTCCAGAACGAGACACAGCTCGGAGGACTCAGGGAGTAGCCTGTGCTAATGCAAGGAGGGGGATCTTATCGGCGCTGTGCACATTTGGAATCGGCCTCATCCATCAAAGGGTGTGTGTGTGCAGTTGCTCTTCTGTAATGTTGATTAGTAAACCGCCGCACAGCCAGGGGTTTTTGAACGATGCGTAATTCAGTAGATGGTGATATCTCCTTTTTTAGTATGCTTAAATGATTGTGTTACGGCAGCTGGATAGGGATATTAATGACATCTTCATGCTTACATGGCTCTAATTTAGACTGCTATTATTAGTTGTTACTGTAGAGAAATGTTTATTTGCAAAAACATCATAAATAAACGCAACAGATTCCGCTGAGAGCCTAATGACGATCTAATCTGTGTGCAAGTTCGACCTAAAACTGGCTGATTATTTCATCTTCTGTCAGAACACTTCCTTAAAGTTTCCTCTTGGACCACAACTTTCTTTCACTTACACTTCTAGTGGGATAAAAGTGATGATTATTGTATTAGGCTACATTATTTTGAGGAGAATTCCTACTCATGCTGTTTTTAACACTTACTACAACATGATCATCTTTTTATTGCAATAACCTTTAAATGTCTTAAGTGCATAAGATGTCTTTTATCATCAGGAATTCAGAGTTATCACTAAAATAAAAGCACAGCCCAAAGATAGTTTGAACTGCCTGTGGGTTGCTTTGTACCCAGCATAATTTACACTTCAGATTATCTCAAGAGCAAACCTGTTTTTATCTGTCTGCTGGCCTGTATATCAGAAAAACAGCACTTTTGTGTCCACCTTGAACAGAACAATGTGATTTGTAGTGCATAAATTCAGTCACGCAAACTTAAAACGCAAACTGTGCTACCAAGCTCTGTGCCCTAAGTTCCCAAATCTGTATCAAACGGAAATGTAATTGATATTTTATTGTTAAGCCAAAGGAAGGAAACACATGGGAACATGCTGGGGAAGATAGACTTGGCCTATCTCCTGAGTCAGGCCCAGATCTCTTTGCAAATAAAAACATTCTTTGTGGTGTCCAGATAACTTGGCATGGTTGAGTTAAACAAAAGGCTGCCACAGCCTCCCACACCAGCCTTGGGAGAGACACGCATCACTCAGTTAGGACCTCGCTGCTGCCAAGCACTCTTACTGTCAGAACAATGTGACAGCGTTACAGGGAACAATATGGAGAGAAATCATGATTTAGCCTGCAACAGGTGCCCACTTAGAAGCCACTCAGAGTCACATTCATGCAGGCTTCACTGCTTGAACGTTTTTCTTTATTCTTCTTCAGACGAGGATGCAGAGTCTGCAGCCTGACCCGAATGCACAGTACAGGGGTGTGTATCAGGCTCTGAAGAGGATCATCCAGACAGAGGGGATCTTCAGACCGCTGAGGGGCCTCAACATCACCATGATGGGAGCCGGACCCGCACATGCTCTCTACTTTGCCTGCTACGAACGGGTCAAACGCTCACTCAGTGACGTCATTCAGAGTGGAGGCAACAGCCATTTAGCCAACGGTACATGTTCCCACGTCTCGACACAAATCACTTGATCGTCACACTAACGGCTTTCACACTGGTCCAAGCAGCAAGGCCTGGAGGAGTGTAGTTGGGATAAGTCATTTTAATGCCATATCCTGTTTACAGTGGAAAGAATAAAGCCATATTCCAAACATGCTATCTGGGACTTGTTGATACAGTTTTTTTTTACTCTTTAACAGCATGAAAAAATTTTAACTTACCCACATCTCCTAAAACTAGGCTAATTTTTGTAACAAATTAGTTTAATGTTAAAATTATTGTAAACACAGTCATTAATATAGACCTGACGAGATCTTTATTTTTTGTTTTAACAGGCTTGGCAGGTAGTGTGGCCACTGTGCTCCATGATGCAGTCATGAACCCAGCTGAAGGTAAGTTTTATTCCTGGCCTTTTGAAGGTTAAAGATTCTCTCAGATTTCCTCGTTAGCAGGAAAAGAACAAAACCAACAATGAATTGATTCAACTAAAAAGTATTACCAATGAGCAATATCTTTGCACCGGAAGTCTTGTTCCTTTATTACCATGTGCATGGACGCTGTGGTTTATTTTGAGTCAATCCTCCACACACCGTCCTGCTGCAGTAAATACTCACAAGAGAAAAAAATGTGGATTCATCCATAGATGACATAGTCCACAGCAAATGCAAAATGTTCCTCCTGTTTGAGTAACTTTTACCTAAAACTATATTGCCCGGCTCTTTTAGAAAATGATCTAGACCTATTTGAAAATTAGACCAAACATGTCTGCTGGTGTTGCGTTAGCTATTTTCCCAGATCAAACTTTTGTCTTTGCAAGCCAGCGAATGTCGGTCAAAGTAGTGTTGTCATGATGGATCTAAAAAAGTAAATGATTCAAGGTCAGTAATAAAATATTACAAATATATTATACATATATTTTATATATCAATATTACAAAGTCTTCTATGATATGAGAGGATATCATACGCCCAATTTACACTGCTACCAAAATATAACTGATTTTATTACATAGCTCTTCCAGACATTCAAAACTCTTAAATCAAAGAATTAAAAGAATAAATATAGAGTGTGAATTTCAAAATAAATGTGTATCTTAAAGATGATATATTATTAATATTTCTGTCATCAGTAGTATAGTAGTATATAGTATTGTATAGATTGCATATAAAATGTATGTGATAAATCCAGTTAACACGGTGACTTGTGTTTTCCATGGTTCAGTGGTTAAACAGAGGATGCAAATGTACAACTCGCCATATCGAGGACTTTGGGACTGTCTTCAAACAGTAACGCGCACTGAAGGTTTGGGGGCTTTCTACCGCAGCTACAGCACACAGCTGACCATGAACATCCCTTTCCAGGCCGTTCACTTCATCACCTACGAGCTGATGCAGGAACAGTTAAACCCCCAAAGACATTACAACCCCGGCAGCCACATAGTGTCAGGAGCAGCGGCAGGAGCCGTGTCTGCAGCCGTGACCACTCCGCTCGACGTCTGTAAAACCCTCCTCAACACACAGGAGAACGTAGCGCTCAACTCCGTGAATATCAGCGGCCACTTGTCGGGAATGGCCAACGCCTTCAGGACAGTGTACCGGCTCGGTGGTCTGGCGGCCTTTTTCAAAGGCGCTCAAGCTCGGATTATATACCAGATGCCCTCCACTGCCATCGCCTGGTCAGTGTACGAGTTCTTCAAGTACTTTCTGACAAAGCAGCAGCTCGAACAGGAGTCAGGACCTGGACCGATGTAACGGAGAGTGTGCTGGAGCAAACCATGACTCGACTGTGAGCTCACTGCGTGCTGTTTGAGGAAATAACATCACTTATTGTCTCACAGGGAAGTGGTCATGGTGAAGGAGCGGCAGAGAATGGCTCTCCTTATTGTGTCCGTACCTAAATCTATGTGTCTTCAAGTCAAGACGATGTTGCACAACCAGAATATGCAACAGAGACGACTGTTCCTAAAAAGGACAAAATAGATACACGTAGTAAAGCTGAATGGTCGTCTTCTTCCTCTTTCACTCCACATAAACAACAACCACAACTCTCCAAACTCCTTTTTCTACATGTGGAGACCTTATAATTAAGTTGTCTTGAATGATGTTTATAATTCTTAATATTGGAATTTTTTATTTATTTTGTTAGCTTTCGGAGGCTTGTATTTTAAGGATGCGGAAGAAACACAATGCTGTTTGTTTGTTTTTATTTCATTGTATATTTATGAAAAAAAATCCCCGTTTTCACTCCACGGCGAACGGAACAGTTTTGCTTTCCAAGTGCCTCATAAATATTAAATGCTGCTGCATCCTTTTTATTTCCTGTTTCATTTTTTTTGTCCAAATCCTATGAAAGAAACATAGTTTTTTTGTTATAAGATTGAGTCTTATAGTCACTCTTCATGTCAGTCAAGCCTGAAATTGATACACTTTTTTATTATTTCAGGTATTATTTCTTCATTAAATGTAAAAGCCAGTCAGCAGCAATTCCATTTTGTTTCCCTCTGAGAGACTCTCTCTCTCTCCAGTTATTTGCCTTGTTAAAGTAAACAATGCTCCTGAATCACGCACAATAATAGTCTCATTTAAAAA
>CAFUXE010001057.1:740878-781339 GCA_903364295.1 Serranus cabrilla
AAAAAAAAAAAAAAAGCAAACCAAGAAGGCAGCTTGTTTCTATGTATTCAAAAAAACGTGAATATATATTTTGAGGGTGACGTTTTCTGAGAAACCTCATGCTGCTGAGTCAAAGGTGGATCAATAAGACTGTTACTTTGGACGGAGGCCGTGTCTCAACCTTCATTTGTACTGGTGTGATGTTTGTCTTCTGAGTGGCCTGTTTTGTTTATGAGTGTCATAGACGGTGTATAAGATATTTTTCAGCGTATACATTTGACTGAAACTTTTCAATGATTCAAATGTTAATGTCATAACTTCGGTTTTTGAAACTGACGGCTCTCTTTGTTACCATGAGACCAGTAAAACGCCTGATCCAATCAGCTGCTGAGCAGGCAATGCTATTTCTTTTATTTTCACTCATCCTGTTGTACTTTCACATTTCCTGTGTGCTCACCGCTCGCTCCCGCTTCTTGCCTATTTTCCATTCAGTACTCAAGACATTCCTTTCAGATATTGATGTAATCCAGCAAGCAGCTCGATTTATTTGTTTTTAATTATGGAGGTTTTTTTTTTTTTTTCCTTTTGGTGAAGTTCAGAGAGTTCATCAGATTCCAGTGGTCTCACAAACTCTTTGAGCAAAGGACTCATTGTGCTCGTACAGTAGGGTAAATGTTAATATACCAAAGACATGCATTGATTCTGTGCATCTGACTTTTCATCTTATGATGCTGTGTGTCTGCCTGCTGTGAATTGTCATAGTGTGACATTACCTAATCACTTGAATTCTAATTTATTTTCAGACTCAGCATTTTAATTCCCCCTCCAAAAGATTTCAATAACTACATGCCCTTATTCTGAAAAGACAGCATTCTTACTAATGTGTTTACATGGCTAATAACAACAACTATTCACACTATTCAACACTATCCCTGTTTACCTGAAGCCCTGCATTCGTGATTAATGTAACATTTTTATCACCTCAAAATATGGAGCAATGGAATCACTCGTGCCATTTTGCTTCTTTTCGTCAAAATTAGATTTTCCCAAAGTTTTCCACTGTTTGCGGACTTGTTCGGCTGAAAATGTTATCCAAAAACTTAGTGATATCTAATTCTTTCCTGTTTTAAAATAGGTATTTTTCTATATTCTGAATACAACGTATACATTTGCAAAGACTGCTCCTAAAACCTGAATAATATCGTCATATCTCATATGTCTCGATTGGGGAAAATGTTATATTTGGAGTAAGACCTTATTTTTAAAATCAAGAAATGCTGTTTACACGACCTGTATTCAAATCAGAATAGTGTCACATGGAATATTAGTGTGCATGTAAACATAACTTACTACTAAAGTACTTGAAAAACACAGTTAAAAGTGTAAATTGTACGTTATTGTGATTATTTTGCTTCCTAAATGTTTGGAAAATTATGAGGCGACCTAGTTTGTATTGACTTGATCAGTCTGCTTAGACTATATAAACAACTTTTTTGGAATATAGTTTGCACATGAATGGGTACAATGTGATCCCAGCTTGAAATGAAAGTGTCGTAATTAGCATAGATTCATGATGTTTTACTCTAACCTAAATGTAATCACAGTTAGGTTAGTTTGTTACCCACATTGTGGGATCCATTGGCAAAACTCCTGATTTTAAATGAATCATGCCCTGCTTGCTGTTTCCCATCATTGCTTTGAGGTGTTGATTCATAACCATAATTCCAAAACTGTGCTGCAACATCTGTGTCCAAGTACTTTTAACGTGTCAAAAACGTGTTTCTAATCGATGCTTACATTTTAAAGAAGACCGGAGAGCTCGTACTCCTTATGAGGATCTCCGTATTGTAAATAGTTTTATGCTAACTACGCACAAATGATTGAAATGGGAGTTGGGATGATTTTTGGAAAGAGTGCCATCTCCTGAATAGGAATGCTTGGAAGTATGACCATGCAAATATGAATGATTGTGATAATGCTGCTACAGTATGTAACACTGGAGCTGAAATAAACATGCAAGTGAGGAATGCTGTTTCTGTGTGTGTTTTGTCTATGAACTAAATCTGTATTTGTTTTGATACTCGATGTCCTGTCTCAGTATTTTAGATGCAGGGGAAGCTGTTGCTTTGTTTTTATTCTTGCATTAAATACAAACACCAAGAGTTAATGGGGTTTTAGCCTGAATGACGGCCTTTTCAGTGTAAAGTAATATTTCTGCCTCAACAAGAAAAAGGAGGCAACACTTTATCAAACTGTAGTTGAGATTAATTATTAGTCTTTATTACAAATAAAAAACAGCGCTACTCAATGCCACTATTTTCAAGATTGAATACTTTTTTCACAACTTTTTTAATTGAGTTTTGCAATATACATATATCTGTTTAACTAACTGATTCTAAAGCAGAAGAAGAGTAGTTGTTCAAAGAGTGAAATACTTTAACATGAATGTAGTTAGTGTCATTCCCTGGGGTTTACCCTAACTCAAGCCATTACCAACCTGAAACTTAACCACTCACCTAAAAATCTACTTTTTTCCTTATGTCCCAATAGTATCCATACTGGATGCAACTGTATATATTTTGCATAAATGCAGCTGCAGTAAAAGTTAAAATATAAAGTATGCAATGCAAAAAAGAAAAGCACAGGGAACTCTTTTTAGTTTGTATCCTGCAGGAGTTAAACGGCTCCAGTAGAGGGCAGTATTGTATCATTTAAGGTTTTCGTTACAGACACTTGAGGAATAAGTTGATCGAGTTGATCTGCAGTTGAAGTCTGTGCAGTGTTTAAAGAACCACCAGAAAAGCTCTTTTAGTCACTTTTATTTTCTTAAAGTGTTTGATTCACCATAGTCAAACAAAGAAATGAAGAATAAATGTAAAAGAACAATCGGCAAGTCAAAAAAAAGATGGAAAAAAAATACAAAGAGCTTTTTTTTTTTTATTTATGGACATGGAGTTTGCAATTGAAAATGCTCTTTCTCTGTTCAAGGTGAGAGTTTGAATACACCTTTAGAAATAGAATATCTGCAAATTTGCAATTTTCCCAATTATATCATTACTGGAGGTCACACAATATCAATGTGCATTTTCCATCAGCAATACATTGAAATAGGCTTAAATGCATGCATACTTCCTACTTCCTACATAACTCAAATTGTTCTTGCAGTAAATATAAAGTTTGTTTATTTATTTTATTGTTTATATGAAGCTGAATTCTTTATTTCAAATGTGTGTCTTGCACATAAAACAGTAAGTAATGACAGAAAAACAAGAGCGATCAGATTGTTTATTGAGATGCAGACCGTGCAGAAGCAGCATGCCTCGGGACACGTACTCCTGTGCACTGAGGTTGTTGTCCCTGGTGTGTTTAGTTTTCGCCCTTGTCCGCGAGCAGGTTGTTTATCTGAAGCGCACAATGAACGCCCCCTCAGCCCATGTCCTCTGTCCTTGTCATACTGTTCTCTAATCACTTTCATCTGAAGTAAACTGTCCCACTACTTTATACCTTTATCCCACAGATAAGAGCGCTGGAAAATTACTCTTCTCCCTCTGTCTGCCTGTCTTCCCCCTGTTTCTTTCTCTCTCACACACACATACACACTGCTCACAGCCACACAATCAATGTTAACCATCGCACAAGCAGCTGTGCATCTGCTGATGGGAGAAGAAAGGCTCTACTGGTACCGAAACATGAGGGATCCAGTTACACTATCCTAGGAAGTTTATGAGTGTTCCCATGTGAAAAGATCAGGGCTGTTTTAAACCTCCTTATCAACTCCAACAAATTTGTCAGACAGTCACGGCATATTGGAGCACTGACAAAGGCTGTCTTTGTGGTCCGGGTTTGGTTTTCCTCCTCATCTGTTATGAAGATCTGCTTGTTTTTCAAAGCATCATTGGCCACCTTGAAGAGCATGACGACGGCTCCACGACCACACTGCATCTCACCATCAGATCCCTGAATATATAGACAAAGAAGATAAACTCTTGAGAAGAGAGACTTAGCGCTGTGTTTCTTGGAGTTTACCTGCTTTATTCCCATATCCCAGGAAATCTTTTTGTAGCCATGTTCTGGCAAAAGCTATGATCCAAGTATAGAGGAGATAAGGCAGTAATGTTATACCCTCCTCCTCACTGCTTTTCACCGTTTACTTGCCAAATCCAGTTAATCCAGGTGGTGCACAGGCAGATTTAAAGACACTCCCCGAGCCAGAGAGGTAAACAGACAAGAGGATGTTGTTTTTAAGTCTTCTGTGCGTTTGTGAATCAATGTACCGTGCCCCTTTGAGCCCGCGGAAGTGCAGGTATTACAATAGCAAGTGCAAAGATAATAGTTCTCCTAACCTTCAGCTTTACCCTTCGACAAGCTCCTTTATCTGATGAGCTAGTTCGTGTACGGCCTGAGACACTGAGAGACGCTGAGAGATACTGTCAGATTTTCAATGCCGTCAAAACAGATGCTATCTGCCCTCTTCATGTCTAATTACCTGTTTACTCCAAGGGCCTAGAATGAATGGTGCTGGTGATAAGAAACTCACTTTAGTTTAAGGAAATCTTTCAGATTCATTTTATTTTTTCAAGTTTTCCATAGTTCAACTGTAGAATGAACATTGTGACAATTTAGTTGAAGAAAACTTCCCAAAAAGACATTTAAAAGTTAAGAGGAATGATAAACACTTAAGAATCTCAGAAGAATGTGGAGACAGACAGAAGTCAATAAGGAAAATAAGATCATAATAATCTTCCGACACTTGTTGCCATAAGGTTTAAGACAAATCCCCATGAGGGCAGCTAATCCGCAAAGTCGACAGGTTACTGGCGTGAGAGCTTTCAAGTCTCCCTCTATCGAGTCCATCAGTCCTCTGCTCACACTTTGGTTATGTTACTACAAACTCACCCTCCTTAAATATGTAAAGCCCCAAATCCTGCACGCCATCTTATCAGCACTGCACTGTGTCAGCCCGACATGCCAACCTGCATGAAGCTGTGCTCACTTTGAAGGACACATTGTTGTTATTCAGCTTTTATATAAATAGTTTGAGACTTAAATGACAGTAGAGGACTTTTTCGTTGATAAAATGAACTGTTATGGAAATATTTTCACCCTCATGCTCGTTCAAAGAGAGTAAAAGTACTAATACCACAGTGTGCAATTACTCCACTACAAGTAACAGTCCTGCTTTAAAAGTTACTTAAGTAAAAGTATCAGCATCAAAATATACGTAACTTATCTAAAGTAAAAGTACTCATTATGCAGGATGACCCCACTCAAAGTGTTATATTTATTCCAAAGATATTATTGGATTATAATTATTATTGATGCATTTATGTAAGCAGCATTGTACTGCAAATTTGACAACATAATATACTGCAGGCATAATATTGTTTTTTATATTGATCATGTTTTATGTTCAATATTGCTAAAGCTGGCAACTAAATGTAGTTAAATGGGGTTCAATATTTGTCTGGAAATGGAAATACTCAAGTAAGGTACATGTACCTCAAAAAGTGTAGTACTTGAGTATATGTACTTTGATACATTCCACCTCTGAATTGGAAGAAATCTTTTATTAATTTTATTTTTAATTCACACATATCAATGTTTAGCTCACATGTATTTTGTAGTATGGCATTAGGTTGTAACCATTTTGCTGTTGCTGTTTGTTTGAAAGGCTTTTTATTAGCATTAACCTTAGTCAGGTTAAGCTATATTTGAGTGGTTTTAGGGACTAAATGTGTTTTAAACTTAACTTAAACTTAATGAACTTAAACCTTGGAAGAAAAACGTCCAAACTTGGCCCATCCAAATGCACCAAAACACACAATCCAACAGTTTTGAGCCTGAAGGTTCGGCCTCGTGACGAAGGAGGCAGCGACCTCACTGTGGAGGGCCTTGAGTTTACAGATGGCCACATGATAACAGAAGGAAATGACATTCAATATTCACAGCATGGATCAGTTCACTCAGAGATTACAAAGTGCATCTACCTGTATATCTACCTGTGTGATACCTGTGACAGGGCAGCTCAAGGACAGAATCCTTTGATTCTGGCACACACCTGCAGGTCGGTTGATTGACACCCTTTAAGCTAACAGCTGAATTGCTAGAGGACAGATTATAGATGTTCCATTGCCACAAGTACAGAGCCCACTGGAGAAGTGAATACTAAAAAGATGTAAGTTGCAGTGTGTTTAAAACAGCAACACAGACAATGACAATATAAGAACAAAAATATATTTTTGGAAGAGGAAATACACTGTACTTGGCACTAAAATACTTTTCTGATTCTGATTCTCCTTAGAGTGTCTTTTGGACTAACCAAATACTAAACAAGACATTTTTGAGTTAGCAAAATGTTGCTAAATTATACTATAAAGGGGTCAATGTTCTAGACCATATTTTACAAAAAGAATGCCATGCTGTGTTGAAGACGAATACAAAGCTGCAGTTGACACCATAAAATTATTAGGAAAATGTTACTGAGGTAATAAGTCAAGTGAGATGTAGGGTAATTTTCCCTTTTCACTTGACTTCATTTGAAACCAGTGGAGTCGCCCCCTGCTGGCCATTAGAAAGAATACAGGTTTAAGGGGCTTTGGCATTGGCTTCACTTTTCAGGCCTGGACTTTGTGCTTTACTGGGAAGTAAGACCCAAAAAAACACACCAGCAATCACAGTTTTTCACCACAGGTGCTGCTGAAGAGAACAAAAGGGAGAGCTTCAAGACTTTATGAAAGCTAGCAGATCAGCGACCTCAGTCCAGGTAGGGGAATCGCACCTAAACGCTAGTTGCCACCAGCTATAAAACGGGAAAAAAAAAAAAGAAGCGACCTTAGTGCACTCTGCCAACTGTGCCATCTGACTTTCTCAGTAAGTCAGATAGCACAGATGGCAGAGAGTGATAGGTGGAGGACAAGATAATGAGAAAAATAGTTTAGAAACAGACAGTTTTTATAACAGATCAAATGATATTCGGCTTAAATAATATTTCACTTTCACAAAATGACACTTTAACTTTAACACAAGATAGTTCGAGACAGGTTGGCTCCAATTGAGCTAAAAAAATATGTGAAATTACTTTGATTGGCATTTTATTGTGAAGAGCAGAGGGCCAAGTTATATATGTCTATGGTCACCTACATGCAAACCTGGCAGCCTTGTCACCACATGCCCCCTTATATAACAAATTCCAGTTTAACCTCTGTTGCCATAATGACTAAGCAACTTTCTTTCTGAATATATTTATATAATTCGTTATTTTTTTATTTAGATTTCAAGAATAACCAACACTAGCTGCTCTGCTTTTTATCCTACGATGACAGATGGCACTCCAATTTCTTATTCCTGTCACCTTCCTGTCTCCCTATATGTGTTTGATAACCATGTTAACAAACAGGTTTTGTTGCAGTTATAATCATTATCACATGCATGAGCTACGTGACAGCCTCACGACCTCGTGCCACAAGCAAAACTGGCATCTTTTGATGAAACTTTGAGACAACACAGTCTTATATAAAGATGCCCTTTAAGCAGCCAATGTCAAGCTGTATGATCGTCTGGAAGTTATGATGCTGACCTGCTTCTTGACTAAAACCATATTATATATAATTCCCAAATGAACTAGTCTGTTGATGATTTTTTATTTTATTTGATTGAGACACTGAGTCATTTTTAAAAGAGTCTCCGATAAGATTTTACAGTTTTGTCGTTTCTTACAGTAGCTTTCCTCATGATGTCACCTTAGGAAAGCTGTCGAGCACTTTATCTCCATGTAATCAGGTCAGGAGCTCTTTAAAGGAATCAGATGTCATTCTTCGGCCCTCATTTACAGTATCAGCCTCATCTCAGCCAGGTCTTATCTTCTCATGTAGTTCTACAGCTTTAACTCCACATGTCGCCAACACAAAGCACCCAAATTGTCAGTATTATAGTCTAACTCTTACGGTTTATACCCAGCGAGCTGCTTCACATTTAACTACAAATTATTATTACATTCATACATTTATATATATAAAGCGATGCTATTTAACAATATGAGTCAAACTGAACTTTCAGAAGTTATAAGGGTTGCTGACTGTATGTGAAAACTGACAAAATCTTTTAAGACAGAGAACATACCAGGGACCACCTCATGTATGTCCATTTCAAAGCATACAACATACTCCACACATGTCAAGAGAAGGTTTCACTGTCAGTGTATAGATCATATATATTAGTGCTAACAATTTATTCTGATTATTCTTTATTTTGTATATAAATAAAGCATAAAATAGAACATTAATCGGCCTAGCCTGGGACTAAAACATAAAAAACATGTCTAATGATAAGATAAATGCAAGCTGTAACACACTTTAAATGAATATATAATCATTAATATGTTATATCTGATCTCTCAGGGATTTCTTTGCAGAGTGCCACAAACTTCACATTCTGTAGTTTTTTAAAACACGGAGCTTTAAAGAAAAGTAAAATGCCAAAATATTAAAATTAATTTAATGAGGAATTCATCAACAATGCTGCAACTGACAGCGATCAAATATTTAATTGTGCAAAAGCCACATCATATCCATTGCCACAACATTTGCATGATTTTGTACAAAAGAAATTGTTGAAAAAAAGAAATGGCATATTTGTGCTTAAAATCAATGCTGATATAACAAAGAATCAACTGCGGTAGTGAAAATGGAGCCTAAACACAAACATAGGTTTCTGATTATAAATCATAGCTTCATACATCTTTTCATTTTCACCATAATGTTTGGCCCCAGGGGCCACCGTAGTCCCACAGGTAGGGTCTGCACTGGTAAGCTTTGCAGAAGGAGCTGATTAGTGATGACTGGACCAGCTCGTCTCTCAGGCCCAGTCCCTCCGGTCTGTACACGTCCTTACAGTACTCTGAAGTTTGCTGCTTTCGTTTTGTCTTGTACCTCCGGTTCTGAAACCAGATTTTCACCTGTGTCTCAGTGAGTCTTAAGGTGCTGGCCAGGAGAGCCCGCTCCGGGGCGGACAGGTATTTCTGGTGGTTGAATTTCTTCTCCAGTTCAAGCACTTGGAGGTGTGTGAAGGCAGCTCTGGAGCGCTTCTGTTTCCCCGTGGAGGACAAGCTGCTGGAGTCCGAGATGCTGGACTCAGACTCTGTAAGGTGCAGATTGGATCAAGTCAGAAAGGCAGAAAACTACTCTGTAATAGTGAGAAGTGGAGTGAATGTCAGGGTGTAAAGTGATGGCTCAAAAAGAAAACAACCACCACTATGAATAGAAAATATCCCTTTAAACTATATTCTTTTATTACACAGCCACAACACAATTTTTCTGCAATTGAAAGTCAGGATTTTCTGTTTGTTTCAGTGTCTGAATTACAAAGACGCTCACCTGTGTGCTCTCCAAACTCTGTCTCCTGAGGGCAGAGCTGCTCCTGCTTTCCTTCTTTCCACTGTGCACACCTTTCCATCTTTCCATTAAACCTTGTGCTGTCCTTGCTGGAGAGGATGTCCTCAATGAGGAAGGAGGTCCGAGGTTTTGACATTTCCATCCAATAATCCACAAGTCCGAGGCCTCTCAGTGGCTCCAGCAGTGTGCGTCTTCACACACTCACACAGACTGAATTTATACAAGAGCAGGGGCGGGTTTACTCCGACTGCACCGGCAAGTGAAGGAGGCGGGACAAGTAGAGGCTACTTCTACCTTCAGTAACTTTCATTTGTTTGCTTCTACAGATCAGCTTGATAGGAATTTATCAGATCCAGCAAAATAATGTGTTATATAAAAGAACTTGTTTAAATAACTCCCTTTTCTATACTTTATGAACATTTTGTCATATATGATAATAGTCCGCTTTATAAAGATTTTAGACAATAAATCAAGATGCCAAAAATGTTCCTCTATTTTGTGAATAAATTACATTTAAAACATCTTAACTAATACAGTCTAATAAAACATATCTGCAATTAACCCAAAATTCTATCAAATTGCGGCTCATGCTGGGGGCTGGAGGCCAAAACATAATATACAAATGTTTATTGCATTATACAGATAAATACAGAACATTCTATCCTTTATGTGCATGGGATGGGAAAACGAAATCAATATATTATAAGTTTTGTTTATTGCTGTTTAATCTCAAATTTTGTATAATCTACATACACAATGTCTAGGCTAAATTAACTTTAATTTTTTTTTAACTTTTACATACAAAATTAGCTAATAAACTAGTACGACATAGGCAAAACTGTTTGTTTATATGGAGAATAATAGTATTTTTCACATAATTTAAGGAGTTTTTCTTTCCATAAGTGTATTCACTTACATTAGAGTATATTTTATTCATCCTATAATTAACTGACAAGATCCCCTATTAGAAACACAACAACAGACACAAATCATGCTGGAATTATGTTAAATAAGAGTCACGTCTAATAAAAGACTGACATTAATGCCCATCATTCAGCTCAGTGTAGTAACCCTGCAGGACAGAGAGGAGGAGCAGGAGGAGGAGGAGGAGGAGGAGGGGTCAGAGTGGGTGGTCGTACCTACTGCAGCACTAATGACTTGGACACATTTGTCCCGGCTCCTGAAACAGACACAGTCGTTGCTCGGTGGCTGTTTATTTGTTGTTCTCCGCGCTTCAGCCTGGCTTTCTCCAGGAGAACGAGACATTTACTAGCTGTGTCTCTGCTCCTCTGGGAGTTCATGCTTCATTTGGGAATGAATGTAGGTATGATAAACATGATCCTCTCCGTGCCCCCTGGCCCCGCTGACTCCTCCAGCTTCTGTGGCTCCAACCACACAGCAAGGAGTCACAAAAACACAATGGAAAGAGTATTCACAATCCCTCACTTAAGTAAAAGTACTAATACCAGACTGTGACATTACTCACCAAGTACCAGCATCAAAATGTACTTAAAGTATCAAAAGTAAAAGTACTTTTCATGCAGAATAGACCCACTCAGATTGTTTTATATATTCAAAATATATTACAAGTTAATTTGTAGTGATGCATTTATGTAAGCAGCGTTTTAATTTAGTAAAGAAACGGCTCATTTTGACAACTTAATGTACTGTTTTGAGGTTTATTTTAAAAGAAAATATAATCACTTCAACTTGATTGTGTTTCTCTATGTTAAATCTCAACCTGAAAATGAACTAAAGCTGTCAGCTAAACATAGTGGGGTAGAAGTATAAAGTTACAGAAAATGGAAATTCTCAAGTACCTAAAATTAGTACTTGAGTAAATGTACTTAGTTACATTCCACCACTGTCTGCTTCAACAATGAAATAATCATGATTTATAAAAAGTAATCTGTTAAGTCTGCTGCGGTTCCTCTTCAGCATTAGCTGCTGTCTTGTCAACACAGTATTAAGATCATCAGCACGATACGTTTCACCTTGAATTCTTTGTCTGCGACCGTCTGTCTGCAAAAACCACGTGGAGCCGTAAGCACTGAAAGCTTTCATCCTTCTGTCCGGGCACAGTTTTTATTTTAATGTTTAAAATCCTTGTGCATGTTCAGGGGATTTTTACAGTGCTGAATGTGGAATAAAATACAAGAAAGGGGCTCGTCATCAAAAGCTGAGAAAAGAAAGAAAACACATGAGCTCAATGACAAGAGCATAAACAAAGCCAGCAGTGAGAGTGACTCTGCAGACCATGCTGTCATCCTCTGCCTTTATTCTCACACAATCCACATGATTGCTCTCAGTAGAAAACAATGACATTTCCTTCCTATTTATTGTCTCCTGAGCGTTCACTGCGCAGATATTTGGCTGCATAGCTGTGCATCACATGTGACACAGAAGAGCCTCTGACCTTTGAGCCCGGGAAGGCATTTGTCTTCCGCAGCACAAACTATGTGGTGACGATGTTTTTCTTCGAGTCACCGAAAGTTGTTGTGCCATCAATCTTCTGTTGTGTTCCGGCTCGTTCTTTGTCTGGGATGACGAGCAGCGAGACTTTGTTGTAACTGTAGTTTTATCTGCTCAGCATCAGTTTTTTATAGTATAACGCACACCTGGGTTCTTGCACAATTCTTTACTCCGTGTGTTGTATGACGTCACGAAATATGTAATCGGATTGAAAAGGTCAATCAGAGGTTTGCAGACAAATCTTTATTATGAGAAAATTATCTATTTAAACCACCATTTTTTAACTGAAAAGTACACAAAACCACCCCCAAAATTCTCTGCCTAACCCACATTTTAATCTGTAAGAACTTGTATTTATCTATAGAGCTAATTGTGTGATGTTATGTTGGCAGAAGTGAGTTTTTCATTATGTTCTTCCACTAGAGGGAGCTTTAGAGCCAAACATGACAGAGTAACAAAGCCAGCAGCCACTTCAAACTACAGGAACAACCACACAATGAGCTGTTTTACCAAAGGATTAGTTTGAAGAGAGTCTGATTATGCAGCATCAATAGTTATCTTTCATCCTCGTGCAGCTCATAACTGCATGATTTAGTGGTTAGAGGCTGACAGAGGAGGTCTGATCCTGAGTCTGTGAATCATCTCAGCACCGATCGTAAACACCAGATTATCAGAGTGGTATTTAAAGGCTATTACACACTCAGAGACGTACCTGTCTTTGTGAAGCTGACGTAACTGCAGCATGACTTAAAAACTATAAAGGGTCTTTGAATGACGGCCGGACTCACGTCATCCTCTGTTTAAGCTGACCCTCATCATCATAGTGTAATCAAGCATCTTTATTTAGGTAGCCTGCTTTCATTCATGCATCACTCTATCACATCTCTCTCTCTCTCTTCCACACACACACACACACACACACACACATGGACACACACAGAGAGAAAAGGGAAACTACACTACCTCCATTGCTTTATAGGTGAGTTGTCCTTCTATCCTTTTTCTTTTTGGAAACTCAAATCCATTTGCCATTACTCGTGCTCAAAGGAATTTTTATCCCATTACTGTGGTTGTTGTCATATATTTCGTACCCTGTTTAACCCAATGAATGTGGATTCAGGGCACTGCTGTGAAAAAGATGAATGCTCAGTCAGTTTTCCCTGAATAAACAACAGTCAATGATCTGTTTTTCTCCCTTTCTGCACCTTTAGCACCTCAGTTATCCACTCTGTTTGCATGTATCTATGGTGCAAATATCAAAGATTGCACAATAAAATATAACTACTGTGCATAGATGTTTCCTCACTAAAAAAAAAAAAGATTTGGCATTGCTTATGGTGTGAAATTGAACTAGAACCTGTACTTATTTACAGGAATTCTCTTGATGAATTATAGTAAAAATGCAGTTTTTTCAAAATGAGTATTCCTTTTTTTTATTTCCTTATTGTTATTTGTCTTGTTATTGCATATTTGTGACCATAAACGTGACTAATATTGTATTGTAGTTCTTATTTCTATGTAAATAAGATATAAACACAATTTAAAACCATGGATTTTGTAGAACACACCCAGCATTAACATATAACTGCTGCCTACACACACACACACACACACACACACACACACACACACACACACACACAGCGGCACTATCTGATCTGCTGAAGTGTCTATGGTCTCCTCTCTGTCTGCAGCTTCTTCCTTATCTGCAGAGATGCTCCTTCAGCTCCTCTCAGAGCTGTTTCTCCTCCTCAGGCCCTTTCACTCTAAGCCCACGTCCATTAAAAGTGACTCACTGATTCACTCACTTTTTACTCAGTTCATGCATTTGTCATTGTTGACATATATGATTGAAAAACTCTGGAGCATGCACACCAATGCACTTTATTTACGGTTCTAATATTTATCTTTTCCAAAAAACTAGAACTTGTTTTTGAGCTTTTCATGTGATCATTTAAATCTCCACGTTTAATTGTTTAATTTTTGCATTTAAAAAAAAAATGTATAAAATTCAAGTGCTGGACTAAGTTTAAAAAAAAAAAACAATCAACATGTTGAAATTGAATCAAACTGAGAACTATTTTTTTGCAGTGCATGCGGACTGATCGGTGAGTGACAGGTCCGACTGGAACTGTTTCCCGTTTGATTGAAAGTTTGAAAAAGTTAAAGAGCCACTCTGTCTGCGGGTTTGTTTACCAAGCAGAGCTCCGGGACAGGACAAGCTCTCCAGCCTTATCAGCGGATTTGTGAATGGGACAATAATGAGCTCAGTTTGATAGAGCAGCGCTGTCAGGTCAGATGTCACTTCATCCATTAGCTGTTTGATGGCTCTCTTTGATAAAACTGCGGCTCCATATCCACTAAATCACTGAAGGCTTTCTCATCAGGTATGTAGCTTTAATGGGATACTAAGAGGGCGTTTTAACCAGGAGAATTGAGAAAATGACCTTTAAATAAGCATTTTAAAGACTTCAGCAGGTGTCAGCGTCTAATGTTTAATGCTCATTGACGTGATCGCCGGACAACCATTTTGAAAAACCTGTTTAAAAACACACAAATTAAAACTGAATAACTTCCACAGGAAAGAAAATATTTATTTTTAGTTTATGGGAGCAATTTAGCATGTAAACGTGTTGATTAGTGTGGATTAGTTGACGTATAAAATAACATGTACAACCAGAGTAACATTTTATATGCTTAATTTTGAATTTGTAGCAATTTAAAACTGTGACTTAAATGTAAAATTATAATAAAAACGCTACTTTTTAAACAATGACAATTAACCAATCACTTGATTTTTAATTTTTCTCTGAAATTTTCACCGAGAAAACAAACCTCAATACAAAATATACGACAGAAAAATTCACAATGAAACATTTGCTCTAATATAGATGATTTCTTGCTGTAATCACCAGCCCCTGACACCCTGTAAGGAGGGCTGGAAGTGTCCGTGGCTGAAGGGCCCCTCGCTGTTACTACCTGCTGAATTGTTGCACATGTGAGCTGCTGCAGGTGACACACTGTGGTAGCTGCAGCCGTACACGCTGCTGGTCCCGTATCCAAACACGGGGCTATAATGTCCCAGAGTCACGTTATAAGGAGCTGCATGTGAACCTGCGCTGCACAGCTTCCCGTCCCGCACCAGGACCGGCACCGCCACCCTCCTCGGTGCCGGTGGGTACCCGGCCAGCTCCAGGGACTTGTCCTGCCTCTGCCGCTTGCACTTGTACCTCCTGTTCTGGAACCAGATCTTGACCTGTGTGGAGGTGAGTTTGAGGATGTGGGCCAGGTGCTCCCGCTCCGGGGCGGACAGGTAGCGCTGCTGTCTGAAGCGCCTCTCCAGCTCGGACACCTGGGACTGGGAGAAGAGGACCCGGGGCTTCCTGCGCTGCCTCGGTCCGCTTTTAGAGTTTCTGTCACAGTCAAGTGAACTGTCGAGACCGCTCATCTCTGCAGACAGAAGACATTAAAAACAGTCAAATACACTATAAAAATGAAAATAAAAAAACACTATTTTATCCAAGTAATCCACACATAACTATATTAAATAACTAAATATTTAGTGCTTTATTTTCTAAGATAAAACACTAACAAAAATATGTTGAAGAAGCCGGATGACGTGTTGATTTTTCTGTCCAATCTTACTTCCTTTTTCTTTTTTCTTTCTTTTTTTTTTATTAAAAGAGATCACACGATTATGGTCGTATTTCTGCAATAGTCTATATTTTATATTATATTCATATGTTTTTGCAAACAATAAAAAGAAAAAAAAACATTCTTCTGCTACTTTTTTAAAAAATTAAATAAAGTAAAATAGAAATATCCCGTCAAAATATTAAATCGCACACTCTCTCACTCCGTTTTTTAATAACTAATCGTTTTTGTTTCTTTTAAATAAAAACAGTAAAATAAAAAAAAAACAACAACAACGATGTGCTAAATAAAACTATTTCAGTTAGATGAAGTAACTTTTAATATTTTGCCGTTTGGAAACTTTTTTTTAAGCTAAACTAAATTTAAAAATAGTATACAGATTTGTGTAAACCTTTACTGGGTTAAAATGTTATCTTTAAGTTAATTTATGACTCTGAAATGAAAACATTTTAAATGTAAGAAATTTAAACTGTGTGCACCTGATTATTTACACAGATCTAAATAACTGATCGCAATGACCAAATAATAATAATAATAATGATAATAATAAAATCATGATTCCCACTGTCGCTGCCTCCTTCTAAACTCACAAAGTTAGTTGATAACTTTTGGATATTGGCGGCAAAATACTGCAGATATATGCACTTGGCCATATAAAATATTTATGTTTATTAAAGATCTTTATCATGTTTGTTTTGATTTCGCATTGAGAGATTTACAGGAACTGTACAAAGTGACAGGTCGTGGTGGGACATGGTTTCCCTGCTCTCTCGCGCTCAAGGCCCCATTCAGTCCTTCGGCCTAAACCATCAGAGTGTGTGTACCTGTAACTGACTGAGTACCATGTATGTATCCTCTCACCCTGCTCGTGTATCTCCTCTTCTGCTGCTGAGTTATGCGTATCGAGCTTCTCCTGCATCCCATAGGCGCACGGCTCAGGCTGGCACTCATAAACCTCCCCGGTCCGGGACGCAGCGTGCACGTGCTGATAATGCATCGGAACAACCTGATCAGTCATCAAAAAATCACTCTCAAAGTCATGTTGGTGCTCCAGCTTCAGAATATCCTTCACAGAAAAGGGCGTCGTGGTCGTTGAACTGGGATGCATCCCAACTCCTTTCAGCGGTCTGTAGATCTGTTTGGATCCGTTTTACGCACCGTGCTCAAGCTGCTGGAGATGCTGCCGGACGTGCCTCTTCACTGGCTGATGAGTGAGGGGTATGGGGGAGATTTAAATCATTCAAGGGTCCGGCTAAGGTAGAGATATATCTGTCACCCCTCTGCAAAACACAGGCCAACACCCAGCCTGCGCGCACAGCTCGTTTTCTTCTCACCTTACAGGAACACCTTACATCACAGCCCCCCTCTCCCCCTCTGTGTTTGAGAAGCTGTAACTAAGAGGGTTCATTAGTAAGGGTTAATTAATTATTTTCCTGCTAAAATATTGGGACATTTTTTGTTCTATTTGAGGTGATATTAAATAGGAAAAGGTGAGAGAAATAGTGTTGCTTGCTGAAAAACATTTATTTTACCAACAAGAATTTTATAAAATTTTGTCTATTTTCTAAATTTCCACTTTTTATTGATTTCCACACATGCTGCCAGTCTGAAAAAATATAATTTGTATCCAAAAATGCCTTAAAAAACAAACGGTTTCGCATTATTAGAACAAGTGAAACTGCCACAGATTAATTAACCCGTTTAACAATCATTTATTCAGTGTGTACCCACACCACGCTCCTGGTCAGCCCAGTAAAGCCACTTAATCCGCACACAGGTCCTCGGGGGTTGAGTGATCTGAGGTGATGTCGAACAGCTTTACCATCAACATTGTTTTCCTGGCGCGTTATTAGTGTTCTCAGGCCACAACAAACAGTAACACTATACCTGATGTTGTGGAAGTGGAGAGGCGGCGGCGCCAGCCTGCGATGCTTCACTGAGGCCGAGACGCGCGTCCTCACAGACAGGAACAAGGACAGACACGGCCTGTCCCGCTGGGGGACACGGGGAGATGTATGGAGGGCACTTATAGAGCTGAGTGGGAGCTTTTAAAAGCAGTGATTGGAATTATTGAGACGTTGTTTTGGGAAATGTTAGGAGTAATGTGGCATGGTGAATGGTAACACTTTATAATAAGGTTACAGACTAATTTAATGCATGAGCTGCAGCATGTATGATTTGATGAGCTGAGGTTATTAAGTTTAATCAATGAATGTATTGTTGTTAGTTGTGTTTATTAATTATTTACTTAAAAATCTGCTGTCCAAGACTCAAACTCACAACATTAGAATAACTGCTGGTTAGCTTTAAATAGGGCTGGGCAACATAGAAAAAATCAAATATTTCAATATAACTAAACAAATATCTCAATATCAATATTTTGAATATTTATACAGTGAGATTGTTGATAGATAATCATCAGAAATGTGAATATAAGGACTAGGTGGGTAAAGGTTATAGCTTGGTCAGTTTGGTAGTTTCAGAAATATTACAATACTTTACAATAAAACAAAAGAGAGACAGCAGTTTCATATCCATAAAAAATATATTTAGTCCCATATTTCAATGTTGATATGAAACCAATATACTAACAATATAGTAGGCTCCAGTAGCAGTAAATAACTCAATGCACAGTGAAAAATACAAACACTGTTAATTAGCAGGCGTGTATGTACCATAATCTGTATTATTATTTGTACAGAAACAACTGCAATATTAGTGCTTATAGGGTCATAGATTCCTGATGGTCCTATTAATATAAATATATGTGAGGAACCTGTTGAACCTCACCATGTGATAATGCATTTTCATTAAGAAAAATTATTTTTTTTTCTCTGAATGATAAAAAGAGAGAGTACGACAGCAGCCGTGCCCCTCAGACAGACTGAGTCCATCTCTGCTGCAGCTGGAAGGGATCTGGCTGCTGCTGCTGCTGCTGCTCGGCCCATGGCAGAAACAGAGAAAACAGAGAAAGTGCTCTGGCCATGGCAAACACAAACTAGAATACTGCTTGGGCCATGGTGAAAACAGTCCATTTTCATACTTGCACAGTGGTGGAAACAAGAGAAACACCTGCTCCTATCATGGACAAACAGCACTGCCTGTAACATGGCGGCAAGAACTCCTGTTCCTCACACTGTAAAAAACTATTTATGTGCTTAAAAGCAGCAGCAGGTCTGGAGAAAGATACAGTGTATTTTTTGGGAATTGAATTGAATTTAATTATTTTTGTGAAGGCTTGCCAGAGACCCTTATCAAAGAACATTTAAAAACTATTAATAATTTAGCTATAAATCTACATTTTTAAAAATCCTCTATCCAACGTTTGCAGTGGACAGACAATATACAATCAGTCATTCCAGTTCATAACATATCAGTATAACAATATACAGTATGCATATAAAAGGCTGAAAAAAACAAAAAACAACAACAACAACAAACCTGATGTGATAGACTTTGTAATAATATTCTGTATATAATGAGAATTGTATTTGTGACAGCTTATTAGTTGAAAACTTCTGAATGAATACAAATCATTGATATACATTTCTTATCTGTAATCAATCTAATAGCTATAAATAAAACGGCCTGGCTGCCATCAGTTAGTTTACGTCACATGATGACCTGCGGCAGGTGAAAGGTCACCGTGTGACGTGGGCCCTTATTTATATACAGTCTATGCGAGGGCCCCTTTTGGCTAACGTGAAGCTGTGACGCAGGACGCCGCAGACAAACAGCGTTCAGATGGTGAGTTTGTTTGATTGATTGTCACGTTTAATTTATGCTGTTAGATTTACGCAGCGTCACCTCTGAATCGTGTATTATGCAACGTCATATTGGCGCTGACTTCTGGTTGTTATGTTCAACACGCGCCTGTCCCTGATCATGAACTCTTTGCTGTGCAGTGGTTGATGTTACTATGTGCTGCTTGGTTACCTTGTGCGTTAAAGCTGCTGTGTTGCTGCCTTGCTGCAGATGTTACAGTGAGCAGGGAAACTCTGAATCGTTTCCTGGTTGTTCAGTCAGCTGTTGGTTTGTGTGAGCTGAATGAGTCTGTGCAGGTCTGCAGGTAGCTTTGCAGTGCAATGAGTCATACGCTGTAATACGACTGTGTTTCATACATGCTTTTGATGTGGAGGGAACTTTAAATCAGCTTTTTGTGTTCAATCTTTCCAGTATTCATTTTTGTTGTTGTTATATTTATATTTTTGTATGCTGAGAAGGTTAATGTGTAAGTCATGTGTCTATGACATGTGCATGTATTATAAATCATCATCATATCAATCAAACATTATTTTCATTTGTTACCACCATCTGAGATCAGGTTTTCAGGTTTGAGACATAATGTTAATCAGTAATTGAATTGAATGAATTGTGACTTGCATCTGCATGTACTTTGTTCAAGTATTTTGGTTTATCCCATATTGGGCATACTACATCTTTTATGCTACAAGAGAGTAGAGTAGCAAACATGATGTGCTGGGGGCAAAGAAATGCCAAATATTACCTTGGTAAGCAGTTAACATGTGTAATCATGGTGTGTTTTACTGTAGTTACTTCATGATCAGTTATGTTGGTTCTATTTAAATTGGAGAGGATTCATGTTTTTGCAATATTAAGAATACAGTTTGTCACTTTGACCATTTTTGGAAACTTTTAAAATACTGCTCCATGTCCCCTTAAAATAAAACTTGAGCACCTGCCTCTCTAAATTTCTCTGCATTGTCCTGATGAGAACATGAACCTTTATTTTCAAAGACTAAGCGGGCAGCTCCTTTCCCTCAGACAGCCTGAGTCCATCTCTGCTGCAGCTGAAGTTAGCTGGCTGCAGGAAACGGAGAGCACAACTGTTAGAAAAGTGCTCTGTCCATGGCTAACACCATCCAAATTACTGCTTGTGCCACAGAGAAAACAGTCCATTTCCATACTAGCACAATGGTAGAAACAAGAGAAACAGCACTGACATGGCAGAAAGAGCTCCTGTTTCTCAATTATCTGCTTAAAAGCAGCAGCAGGTCTGGAGGGAGATTCAGTGAGCTCATCAAAAAAAGTAAGCAAGTAAAACAGTGTAACTGAAAGCAAACCCTGCTATCATCACAGCACCAGCTGCTTTAGTCACAGTGGAAGTAACAGCAGAGTGTCTCATCAGGCTGGAAGCTGCTGTTCCTCACGTGTCCACAGCAGCAGCAGCTCCACCTGACATGACGACTCTGTGCTGACCTCTGCTGCCTGTCAGGCTGAGAGTCTGTAATGGGAGGGAATACATTTTCCTCTAAAAGTTTAATTGAAAACATTTTATTTTATTTAATACTATTTGTTTCCCCAATTCAGACTCTAAGGTTTGCTCCGATTATAAACCCCACAAGACAAAAAACCCCCTCGAGACAATTCTGCTACTTTGAACTACACACAATTGACTTAAGACCTTTGATGCACTGATAGTCTGTAATGAAGTTAAAGCCTCAACATAACAAAGTTAAGTCCCATAATTTTCATAAAATGTTAACCCATCTCCAGGTTTTATAGATGATCAAAAGTGCAAGAAGCCTATACAAGTCCAGGAAAGAAAAACTAGATATTAATTGGTTGGAATAGTTTGTTCTCAGTTACACAATAAATAAATATTAAAGGGGTAAATAATAAAAGAAAAGGGAAATAACAGCAAAATCCCTTGTTTGATTCCAATAATTGCAGAAAAAAATGGGCAAAAGATCATATTTAAAAAAGAAATAGAAAAATACATTTGGATTTATTGGATTATTACATATGGACCTGCTCTCTCAGTAAAATTAACTTTTTGTCTTGTAAAATGAATAAACAGAACTTTAAAATGTCTTTCAGCTGTGATGTTGTGTAAAACAAGCACACCTCATACTGTCAAACTAAGAAACCTGAACTTCAAAAGAAGCAGGAAAAAAAACTCAGACGTTGACTGTGAATTGTTTGACACCTTGGGGATTTCAGGGTGTCCAGTTTGATGAGTAAATGACTTAATCACTGCCGCAGTGTTCTCTGAAGGCTCGAAGCAACGCTCCCTCTGAGTTTCTGTGACTCCTGTTCCTTAAAATCAAAGCCTTTCCTATTGATTCCACCATTTGTCCGCGCGCTGTAACATAAGAAGCTAGCTAAGTACAGTTTACCACAAAATACCCCTAATTCATCATACAGAAAAATAGGAGGCTGATAGCAGCTGAAAGAGGAGATGGAGGTGTTTTAAAGTGAGTGAAACTGATCCCAGTCTACTTATGGCCAATATGAAACAGAAGACACTCAACAAAATGTGATGGCACATTGACATTTCCATTCAGGGGAGTGTGAGAGCTTTCAGTCAGAGGGATTCCTTATATTATCGCAGGCACATTGTGCTTTATAAAGAGACTCTGGAGCTGGAAGGTGCTAGTTTGATTAAACCTGCAGGTTCACCACAACCCCTCACTGTATACATACTGAAATATCACGAAATATAAAAAAAAAACATGAACTACAGCTCTGTGGGAGCACAATTTTATTGAAAGTGAAATTGAAAACATCTTTGTTTGGTACACAGCCTCGCAAACAAAGCAAAAAAACTAAACTAAACCCTGATTATTTGAGTAGTTTTTCAATCAAAATAAGAATAATAATGCAAAAATGAGCATTTCCTTCAATGTGAATCATGTTGCAACTACAATATCACATTTATTGCTTGGCTTTTCCTAGTTGATGTTCTGTTGTTTTTATTCTTCTCATTTAATTATTTATTATCCTATTTGTTTAGATACATATTATTTTTATGTTTTGTATTTTAACTGTCATCAATTATTGTTGTTTTAATGTAAAGCACTTTGTAACTCTGTTTGGAAAAGCGCTATACAAATAAAGTTATTATTATTATTATTATTAGATATTTTTCCCCCTCGTTGCTGACCCCTGATCTCTTGGAAAAGCAGAACAAAAACACATGATAACAGAAAAAGGGTTGTATTTTTTCTAATCACTGCTGTATTTAGATTGATTTTTATATGCTTGTATGGCATCCACAATGTGATTTTATTTAAAGGCAGAGCAGAGGAATATACCATTTTACTACAGTTAAATCTTTGGACTTTCTGAATAATACCAAACTGATCTCATTTTAAATGAGAGCAGATTTTCCCCCAAAAAGGAAAAAAGATGGATGAGGATTTGCAACAATCACAATGCCATATTTAAAATAACACATTTTTCATATGACAAACTGCAGCATCATTATGAGGACTTTGGCTAAAGTTTGTAGCATTTGTGGATTTCTCCTTTTGTGTGGAAGTGCAACGGTTAGCTGAATCAGTGTGTCCTGTATGAAGAAAGAAATGGGTACGACCCGTTTTCGGCCACTAGATGTCTCTGCCACTCTGTGTTTAATCTAAGGGCTTCAAGAAAAGCATGAATGTATCCACACGTGATGATCAATAAGTGGAAAAATATCATTAATTTACTACTTATGACTTCACATCCTGCAGAGTTGACTTTGCACTTGATGTACGAATGCAACTTTGCAACAAATTCATTGTCTCTTTAACACCGGGAGCAAAGGATATTCTGGATATAAATATTGATCACATTCGTTTTTCCTTTAAACTTTAACTTAATCTTTCTCTAGAAGATCCTTCATGTGAGTTAAGAATCTAAAGCAGGTACGGTGTAGTTGTGTTCCTCTAAGTCTCCACATGTCACAGAAAGACTTACGGTAAGGCATTACTGACCTCTGCTTAAAACAACAATAATATTATATGCAACATGGTTTAATTCGTTACGTGAATCTTTTCCTGTGTGCAGTTGGAGAGCTGTTAAAATAGTCAGGTGCTGCAAGAGAAAGCAACATATGAGAGCGTTCAAGAGCAATTCAACTGCACTAGTAAAGTGACTGAATATGATGCTCAATTGGCTCCATCACTTTTATTGGCTGAGGCAGATGTTAGGTGCACAAATAGCACCGTGTTGTGCAAATAAAAATAAAACACCAGGAATGCCTGGTGACTAAATGCACTGACGCTATAACAGACTATAATGAATATATAAGTGTTTAGTTTAATGTATTCAGCATATCCAGAACCAGAAACTGCATTGCATTTGATTCCAAGGCAAATCTAGAGATGCTTTGGCAGAAATGGAAAATGCTCTGTTTCATCTCTTTCCCCTGCCACTCCAGCGCTTTCTTCAGTAAAATTTGATCTAATTTTCTTTCCCGTCCTTGGGTATTTCCCCACAGAAATGAAGGGATAGTGATTGCTGGGTAAGATTGGAGTGGATCTAATCTTCCACTGCTCTCAGTCATACTCCATTTCACTGCACATCTAATTTGTCACACTGCTGATGAATATGCCACAAGTTTCATGGGAAAGAGAAGGACATAATGAATATAAAACACACTGGGAGAGGGGAGAGGCAATTGCCGTACCGCACTAACCACAGTGCATTGTTCATTTGTCCCAGTAAATTGCTGACACTATGCATGCACTATGGATACATTGCTTTCCTACCTCAGAATTTGATCAAGAGGTTAAAACAATGACAAACAAAGGTGGGGTTGTTGCTTTCCTGCAGCTTGTAGGCAGAAGCTCCATGGTTATTTGTGATCACTCAGGGTCACTCTGTTTGTGCAAGGAAAGCATGTACACCCCTAATGCTGTGCACCCCGCTGCTCGTAAGAAATGCATGCATTTATTGCAAGTGTCAAGTAACATTTTGAGCATTGCAAGCAGATGTTTTTTACAGGCATGCATGTGCAGAAGGTTTATAAAAACAATGTTGCACAGCAGAAGGTAGTTGCAACTCAAATGGAGCGCTGTTTCATTACCAGCTTTAAAAAAAGCATTAACATCGAATTAAAAAAACACAAGCAGATGGTATGAATTGCATCTGCATAATTATATTCTAATTTCGTCATTATTCATTATTACTCTGGTTGTGATTGTCAGGGCGGCGATACACTCGGCAGCAGTCCAAGCAACAGGCAACAAAGTGAATAGACAGGGTCAAAAATCTGTTGAAATGTTTCCTGGCAACAAGATGTTTCTGTGTGTCGAAGGCAGCAATTCTATCCCAATTGCTTTTTAAAAGTTGCCCACGACATAACTGCAGCTTTGTAGCTGAGCAGGAAGACTGAGAGACAGATGTTTAAACTGACCATAAAAGCGTTTTGTTCTGTCCATCATGCTTGTGCTAAATTCATTGATGAGTTGAGAGTGAATGTCTCTTTAAAGAGGGAGATGATAGAATCTGTGTGCAGAGCTGCTGCATCACCTATCCATGAGACTGGAGAGCGGCTGATGAGAAAGCCCTTCAGGACTCTTCTCTAAATAGGCATGAAATTATATCTCCCTCTGACTGAGATTAGCGTCCATGGAGCCTCTTGCGTTCTGCCCCCTCTTTTCCTCAGGCTCTCCAACCAAACGGAGCGCTTTGCAGTTTCAGCTCGTTTTGTGTTCAAGTTTAAGAAAGTTCATTTTCATCAGGAGGTGCTCTCTGCGTCCATCTTCCTCCGTGGGTCCTGGAGGATTTGTCACATGTACTGAAGGGATGTGGTAAACCAGAGCAATGCTATGTGCCAATGATTTGTGTTTAATATAATTTGCTGAAAGGATATAATTTACTGTTAGTTTCAGGGTACACAATGCATTGTAGAAAACCCATTCATTTGTCATGATAGATAGTTTTTTTGTTTTCCTACTAAAGAAAGCTCAAAGAAATTGATACATAATATGTTTAGGAAAAGCTGAATGATAGATTTAAATCCACATGTGGCTCATTCGCTCTAAAGTAAAGCCACAAACAGATGAGGGCAACTAGGAAGCCACTCTAATGTTACCAAAGTGGAAAATTATAAACCTTCAGGACAAAGCCAGCCCGTTCACTGCACCGTATGCTGTAACTCTAGTATATCTGGAGAGCACCACAAATGAGAAATGGATGTGTAAGGTCAACGAGGTCCCTCGTAGTGATGAGAATTATCACCAACTCTGCAGGTCCCTTCTGCTCTTTGCAGCATTTTGGCTTCTTTCAGCTCATTGTTTTTGGTTTCAGCTCGCTCTCATTGCCCTTGTAAATTTGTTTTCAGCAAATCTCACCTAAAATCCCAAATGAATGCTACCTGGCCAGCACCAAACAGCTGACAGGCTAAGCAAGGGACTAGCTGGTGCACAGTGGGAAAGATTTAGGGACAAAAATTTAAACTCAGGAGATGGAGGAGACTAAAAACGGAGCTAAAATGACCAGATACATAAATACAAACTAATGCTTACATGTCAGACCTCCATTAGCCTTGAAATATGCACACAAATACAATACACATATCATTTTGCGACAGTGGGAATCCACACTCGGGTTTGTTTGTATTTCTTTAAACCAATCTTAA
Organism: Serranus cabrilla; assembly: GCA_903364295.1. Classification (NCBI taxonomy): domain Eukaryota; kingdom Metazoa; phylum Chordata; class Actinopteri; order Perciformes; family Serranidae; genus Serranus; species Serranus cabrilla. Next base: position 766,745 of record CAFUXE010001057.1, read on the forward strand.
TCATCTTAGGCAGCACTAAACCCAAGGTGGTGTGAATACCTGCAACTTTCTTCCTCTCTGATTTTGTAGCAGGTTTTAGAGTTGTAGCTCATACATGCTGTACATCAATGCAGCTCTGTTTTAATGATGGCAGCCCAAGGACTGAGCTTGTTTCCATTTTACATGTTGCTGAGGAAATTAGAAATGCTAATAGCCCGAGATAAGATCATAGTGTGACACATCTATTGTAGATTTAGTGGTCTGGTGGAAGAGGTAGTGATGAAGGGAATGAGTAATCTAGAAAATCCAGCAGAAGTGTTTCAGAAAACAAAAGCTGTGTCTTGCTCACACAACATTTGACACTTTCACAAATAACTGGGACCTCGTGGCAGTTTGGTACTTTATGTTTTTGATGGTTTTTGACTTGTTCACAAACATCTTTTTCTTTATGCTCTGAACCATCACGATCTTTATGTGATATGATGGTCTTACTAGGCTCTGATGCCTCATGTAAATGGTCCTCTATCAGTGCAACGAGTGGGGAAATAACAATGAAGACTGGACCAAAAGAGCTAGTTGATGGATCTGACATTGACGAATCCAATCGGTAGAACTGCGAAAACATCTCTGCCTCTGACAAACGACTCCTGTACATTTTAATGGTTATTATTGCATATTTTTCAGCAATAACTGCAGCTATGGCTGCTTTTTCCGTGGCATTAGCGCTGGTTCCTCTGGGAGCCACCATTACTGTTTGGCAAGCAGCGGCTTGTATTGTACATCATCATCTACAAAGCAGTGCCTGATTGGCCGGTTACATTGTTGACTGTGGCGCAGTCAAAAGTTGAGCTCACATTGATAGGATGACTTTTTCTGTCATGCCTCCACACTGAACTCACACGGATGAGTCGCATGCTGGCACAAATGTTTTAAAAATGAAGATTTAAGTGAAAATGCACACGTTTGGAAAGTACAGAGCATAAGACTGGATAAATGAGGCTTGATTTGTGCGCCACAAGTTGTATGAGAGTTTGTAGAATATTTTGATATAGATTGCTGTTGTTAAACCCCCATTTAGTTTAATTTGTCAAAAATGTACTTTAGATTATTTCTTCACTGTGGAGGCATTTTAGAAAATCTCAGTTTTATCCAGGATTTCAGGGTGAGTGACTGATATGCAAACAGTAATTCTGCAGGTGAAGTATTCCTTTACTTAAAGCATTTTGAGATATATAAACCAGGAAGTAGATTTCTGGTGGTTTTTCAGGCAGTTGAGGGAGAAGATCGACAGGCACAGAGGACTTTGTAAACTGGTTGATTCAGATCTGCAAGTGATGATGGAACCAAATGAGTGAAACAAGAGCAAAGCAACATATTTCATACCATATGCCAGATATGATAAATATTTTATTTCTGATCAGCAAAAGACACACAATTGATGCATTTGTATCTTTCATGACTTTTCAGTACAGAGGAAAAACCCAAACATATACACAGTATGGGTATATATGTATATGGGTATATTTTAAAGTGCAAGTGATTCACAAGGGTCAATCATGCGTTACATAGCATCTGTATCAGGAACTTCAGTAACCTCCTTAAATCCTCGATAACTTTTTGAATCTGATAGTAAAATAACTGTCACTTATATATATATCTATATATATGAATACAAAATAAACTTTACTAGTCACTGAAGCTTTTTGATTTAGTTTAAGCACAACATTTATCTATTTCAAGTCTTGAGAGGAAAGAGTACCATGAAGTGCCAGAAGTGAGGGAGTCTTTAGTCTCTAGTGTTGACAGGAGAAACAGTTTCACAAAACTCACCATAGGTCAATTTAATAATGCTCCAGTACCACCTTAAGCACCCTAGACATATTAAAATCTAAAACACAAAGTCACTTTATCTGCTTGTCTCACTTTTTGTTTTTCCTAACAGCCTTCATGGGTCACCTAACTTGGGCATGTCCTCGTCGAAACAGACATTCAGTATACAGGTACATTCTCTGAAATTACCATTACATTTGACTTGGTGAGGAAACAGTCAATTTGCCCTTGCCAAATATATTTGACACGAGGAATGTTCGTAGAAAATAAATATGACGACACGGATAGACAATCAAATGTTTGGATGTAAATGTGGACTGATGCTGAGCTCGCTGTGTGTTGACAGACCAGAGCGGCCGCAGTGGCGCCGCATCTGGACAGCATCATACAGGGAAGTAACAGTTTAGCAGCAGCTGTTGGGTTTTGGATTTACCCATGGACAACAAAGATACAGACATATGTATCAATAGTACATGAAGAAGCCCTGACCCTTCAGGATGCGAAATATTCAAACTGGTTTCCATTCACTGGGTAAATAAAACATGTCTAAATTGCACATGTGCTGAATGTTTCAATGCCCTTTATAGTGGTTAAGATGCAAAGTGCATATTTAACATAAAATAGTAAGCTAGGATATACTACAGTGTGACTATAGCTCTTAACTTCCCAAGTGATTCCTTCAGAACTGCTGTCCTTTCGCACCAAATGACACAAAAAGAAATGCTCATATTCACAGAACAAAAAAACGAAAACACCAGTTTACAAAAAACACAGAGAACAGAAAGCAATATAGAGGAGCAATGCCTTCACACTGTGAGAGCAGTGTGAGAGCATACACGCTGCTGCTTTATTCACACAGCATCAGTTGGCACTGAATGAAATAAAGGTCAATTTCTGTGTTGCTGTGAATCCTTTGTATGTGAGATTATTGCATAGTTTGGAATTCTTAACATAGCTGTTAAATTGACACTGACATCTCTTTTTTTTCTGGTCTGTGCTTCACTCTTATCACCCCAGGACAATATATAAATTCACCTTTTCCCCAAGCAGGACTGGGTTCAGTTCATATCATCAAGTCAAAACTATATTTTATAATTTTGATACAAAACTATTGTCAAGACAACCAATTTGCAATCTTTCAAGAAATGGTGTTTTCTGAATGAAACTGAACCCAGCCCTGGTTCCAAGTTCATCTCTATATTGCATTGTCAATGTGCACAAACCTTAAATGCAATTTACTGTCAAACAGAAACCAACTTCAGCCATTGATTATCTCATTGACGGCACCAAACCAGCATCTACCTACCAGGTATCGCTAAAACAAACACCAGCATGAAGTGACTCCGGCTCTGTAATAATCTACTGATTGTGAATGATTGTCTCGATCTCTGAAGGCCATTAAGCACACAGTCTTATACGCAGATATATTCAGATGTCACAGGACGTTTTGGGGAAGAGAATTGCTTATTGGATGAAGTCTACCAGGACTATTTGGTGACTTTGGTGTAGATTTGCAAGATCCCTTAATATGCACAAACTGACATGAGCTTTTTATCTACTGAGGCAGCAAAACATGGGTTTCATTTCAGCTAAACTCAGTTAACTCATCACCAACGTTAAACACAGAGAGCGTGTGAACAAAGTAAGTAAGAGCGGATTCTTGTCTGCAGATAAATTGCAGTGCGGTCTTTGCAAAACATCATTTAACTAAAGGATGTATGTTTGAAGGATAATGCAATTGTGATATGATCCAGGGGAAAGGAATTATCACTTTTGCATGATTCATTTCCTTTTAATGGAAAAATATGTAAAAATGATCATGAGTAAAAGCGTAAAAGCTTTGTATTTCTGTTCCTGAGATAGTTATCTCATTAATTCAGACAAAAGAGGGCAAATAATATTACTGATAATAGAATAGAAACAGATATCGCCGTATGCACGCAATCGTTTCTCTTGCATCTTCTCCTCCTCCTTCTCCACTGTATTACATCAGGAAGGACACAATTGAATGAAAAATAACAGGAGAGAAATGCAAGAGATGACTGGGAAAAAAGGACACAAGCTACTATCAGAATCTTAATTTTTAGCCCATGCAAAGTGAAGCACTAGTGCAGAACAATCAAAAAACCTGATGCTGGTGTTTGTTTTTGGTGATTATACCTGGTCAAACTTCAATAATGTGCGCAAACCCCCCGGCGCTGAACAAGCACATCTAGCAGCTGCAATGACGACCTTTTTTCTTTTCTTTTTTTTCGACCAGAAAGTGTGTCAAAATGAAGCTATCGTTTTGTTGTGGTCCCTTGTAACACCCATAAAGTAGATCACCTGACTTGAATGACCAACCTTGTTCCCCTATGGCCAGCACAGAGTCATGACATGGGTCCCATTCAGTCACCAGAGTGTCAGCTCACTTTTTTTTCTTCTTTCTTTTTTTTCTTTTTGGCATAGAGCTCATGTTCAAATAGGAGCCATGACTGAACTGCTTTTTTAAAATCTGTAAACTAATTAAAACTACAATAATGCATTAAAATAAAAAAAAAACATTAAATAATATAGTAGGAAAATAAATATCATTCCAACAAGGCTTTTTTTTTAAATAGTCACTCTCCATCTTGACACTGGAAGCCAGTGTGTATGTCACGTTATTCACCTCAGAGAATGATGATCATCAGTCCAAGAAGATGGCTGCTCTCAGTCTCATCGGTGAACGTGCTAATCAGCTACTGCACATACACTACTGCTTCACGCTCAGTTAAGAACATGGATACAGATCCCACTAAACATGGTCCCACATATACCATAGAGCTCAACAGTCATATGCATTACAAGTGTCTGGATACAAGATATGCAAAATGGACTTTTTCTGACGGTTAGACTCGACCTGGACGATCCGTATGTGCAGGATGATGATTTGAAACACGTGACCATGGCTACATCTGCCATCAGAAAGTAACAATTATAAGTGCTATTATAGCTATACACTATTTTGGTATTTCATGAATAGCATTCAGGGCAGTTTGAAGTTTTTTGGTCAGTTGAAGGTAACCTCTCAAAGGTTATCGTGAAACCTCTACAGACCTCACTCCGTACGAGCTCTCTCTTTTAGAGGGCTAGCTATGGCTGTCTCAGATAACTTAGTATACAGTACATTTAACTGTTATGTTAGTCAGAAAATAGATATGAAACTCATTTCCACATCTCATGCTCACAATTTGACTGGTCGCATCGCTAAAATATTAGATACATCTACCGATAATTTCCCATTCCTATCAATGAACTAATAATAATCCAGCTACTGATTTCTAGTCATGAACTTATGTTATGAGATTGTGTTTTTGTCTTTTAAACTTGTGCTCTAGAGGCGTGAACCACTATGGCTGTTTTTTTCTTTTCTTTTTCTTTTTTTTTTTTACTTGGCATTAAAAGACTTCTTAAGGATTCATCTCTGTTCGAGGAGGTGAAGAGGAGTGAACAGGACCATGTCGCACAGATGCAACAGCCACATGTTCAACACTAACTGTGAGCGGACTCGATGGAAAGGGGGGTTCTCTCAAGCCTAAAGTGTAGGATATACAATATAACAACAATCAAACTCTGATATCGACTCTATGGGCGTTCCGGCATTCCCTAGAGGTGCGTATTTCTGTAACTTCCAGTCAAGCGGAGGAATGAATTTTATCACCCCTAGGGAATAGAGGAGCTGTCATGATGTTTTTGAGGAGTGTGTGGAGTTTCTGAATCTGAGTGGAAGTTAGGAGCTGTCACTGGCGGAGCGCTTTTTGCCAAAATGACTGGCAGAGTCTCTGTTTCGCAGATTAGGCTGGATCTTGTACATATGGGGACCCATGGACCAGCGCCAGCTCCCACGGCCCTCCACTCCAGTTGGGATGGCGGCAGCTGCAGCCACAGCAGTGGATGGGCAGGGCTTGTTCTGCAGCAGCTGAATAAGCATGGTCATCTCTGGGCCCAGCCGCGACACCATGCTGGTCCTAACGCGGTCCACTGTGTCCTCATCACAGTCCATCAGGCTCTGTAGCAGCTTACCATAAAACCTAGGACAACAAAACAAAGCATCCAAGAGAGTGTCTTATTCAAAACGGAACATTCACTTGTTTTGTTAAGTTACTTCCATTATAACAAACAATTTTCAAATACCATCAGAAGCTGTCATAAATTTAGTTATTATTCAGTTTTATGCTGCACTTTTTTGTACCTATATATTGTAACTGGGTGAAGGATTTAAGTCATTTTGTCTGGACGCTATGTTATCAGAGAAACAAGCTGCACAAACATTAGCAGCAGCTTGGCTCCTACACCAGTGTGCATTTGAGAAACAGTATTTTTTTTAATGTGAAACTGCTTTCACCGGTTTAAAGAATCCTGTCTGTTTATGTTGGAGAGATGGAGACATAATTCAGCTCCTGGTAAAACCTCCTGTGCATCTGGATCTTAAGTTATCAGAGAAACAAGCTCGTTAGCTGCAGTTCAGCTGGCAGCTGACATGCTGAACATAATTGGAAAAACACCCATTTTTAAGGTGAAACTGCTTTGTTCAGTGTTGTTACCAGTTTTAATCACCTAGTCTGTTTGTTTTGCAGTAAAAGAGACCTCTGCGGATAATTCGGCACCCTTTTTGATTTGGAGAAATTGCAAGTTTAAGAGCTTAGAAAAAAATGAACAGCATAATATATCCCTGCTGTTTCTGCTATCAGTTCATATCTTCATAGGTAAAGCTGTGTATTTGCACACATGCTCTATAGTCGCCATCCATATGGGAGTGACCATCCCTTCTCCAGTCACCAGTAAGCCTTCACCCTCTTAGCCCTTTTGTATTCAATCCCAAACTGCAATCTTGCATGAATTTCAACAACAATAGGAACAAAAAACATGCAAACTTGATATTCCCGTTTCATTTTCTTTCATTGTATGAAAGAATGTATAAAGCAGATAGTAACCAAAACATGAAAACTGATACAAATTTAGGCATCTGTTGTGCTGTTAGGCCCAAATGCAGTATTTGCAACAAGCCAGTCTCGTATAATTGCCAATTTTAAGAAACATATGTCTCATTCACTTAAAATTTACAGCTATATTTACTGTCTGGTTACTGTTAAATAAATGCTTGTTTCTAAATCTACTCTGCGGTCACAGTTGATCATCATACGCTTCAAACATTGACAAGCCAATGAACAAACCCTTTACCAGATCCTGACCTTAATCAGCTTGTTTTTTAAGCATTTGTGAAGTAAACACAGTCGAGGAAGGTCTCACCTATTGGGGAAGTGACTTGGTAGCTGTGCCACCTCGCCAATAGCATCTGGATTCGATCGGGCAACAGTGCAGATATCCAGCTTGCTGTAACACTCCTCTTGGACTTCAGATATCATTCTTTGGAAGGTGGAGCAGCGGCGGATGGTGGGGAATGCCTTCGAGGTGATGCCATTGGCAATGCACTTAAGGCTCTCCTTCACAAATGCTTTACCCTGTAAAAACACAGCAGTGCTTCACACATTCTTGCCCTGACAGTTACACCCATATAATCCCACACAAGCTCATGTGCACGGTAGAAATATGTATATATAGAGAGAGAATGGCACACTGTATGCAGTCTGTGTGAAATGAATTAAAGTGTATACCTGAGTGTCAAATTTAGCAGCACTGTATAGGAAGGACTTGCAGATGTCATGCATGCCATCTGTGTCACAAGTTGAGTTTTCCAGGCAGGCGAAGGCTCCGCAGCCAACTTGGAGGGCACTGTTGAGACAGCGTGCCACATCTGCTGTGGGCACAGAGAATGAACCATCAGCAGGGGAGCCAACAGTGGGTTCACTGGGAATCACTGCACACTCACTGAGCTCATTACACAAGGGTTGCCAGGGTTTCAGCTAAAAAATGCAGCGAACAAAAGAGAATTTTCATACTTTGGTGATTCACAAAAGACGTACAGTCACTTGGGGCAAATAGTGACTTGACTGGAGATTGGACACCTTACAACTCAAAGAGTCTCAGACACTATTTGGCACTACTGCACTTTTCTCTTGGCAGGGACCTATATTCCACTGTTTGGTTCTTTTCAGCAGAGCTTGGATGAACAGCACCAGAAATACCAAAGAGTTTACTGAAAATTGTTGGCGTGCCTGTAGACACACACAAACATACACTTGTACCACTGGCACACACACACACACATGCACAAAACGCATGCTGCCACTAGACTCTGTCTTTAATTTTACACAAGCTGTAATTGTCAAGATGGATTTGAGGAATCTTGCTCCGAAACCACTTTAATATCCTCCGCTATTAAGTGAAACAGTCCACTTAAATACCCATAAATGATCCCATGAGCATCTACACAATGAAATACATGTTCACAAAATGCAGCCATATTCATTTCAGGAGCATCACATGACTTGAATAGTTATTAGGCTGATTAACCCACAAGTAACCCATCTTTGTAAAACCCAGTGAAGCATCTACCCTGCAACATCATTCAGTCCATTTTCCAAAAACTGACCTTGGCCAGGAGGAACACAGCTCTAAGTCCATGCAACCGACTTGAAATTTTACACCAAGAATGAGCTATAAAACATAATCTGTAAATCAGTGTATCCAGATAGTTGGCTTTCCTTATTCTTCATCCAAGAATCCACTGAGATGGCAAGCAGCCTGACTCAAATCCTTTGTAATAACCATTAAGAAATGTCACCGCGGAGCCTGAGCCTACTTGGCAGACTTCGAATCTGGGGCCCCATGTTGACCTGCACAGTCAGATAAAGTCTGCCTGCCATCAGGGACCAGAGATTGCTCTCAAAATACAGAGAGTGAGCTGCAAATCTTATGATGATGAAGCAATTCCTGCAGAAGGGAATCAGCATCCCTGTCTCCCACTGCCTTTTATCACTGGGCTGTACCTTTGTGTTAAAAAGGAAGAGTCAACATTTGAATGAAGCCATGCAGATTCATGCTTTGCAGTGTCATTTCTTGATGCTTATTACGGGGGGGATTATGACTCAGGCTTTTCTTTTATTTGATGGAGAAGAAATGTGAACTAATGGGGTTGCATTTGTTCTAAAGGCACAGCTCCAGTGATTTATTTGTGAATATTTTTCTGATTTGAATGCTACACAGGGAGACAACATGGGAAGCTTTATATTTTATGCACTGAAAATCCCCTCAAGTACACTATAATACTGAATAGGGGACCTATGCAGCAGCCAAAGCCATGGGAAAGAGACTATACCAGCATGACACAGCCTGCACTCTCAGGTGTCAGCACCAAGCTCTATGCTCATCTGTTGCCGGCAGGACACCGGCAAAAACCACAGCGTTAATCCCGCAGCCTTCTCCATGAATCAACGCGCTCGTTTAGACAGAAAAGGCTGCATAGGCCAAAAAAAAGAGAGAAAATTATGGGGAACAAATCTCCACATAGTAAGCGAGCAAAGGTAAGCCTGTGCATTGTGGAAATGGTGTGTAAAAAAGCAAGCAGTGCACTCTGAGATATGCAGATGGAGGCAGCGTGTTACTTACAAGGGCTATTGGCAGAAAAGCGTGCTCTCCTGGGCGAATAAGACTCGTTTTGATCCAGTTCATATGCAGATGCGTTCAGCACCATCAGGAGAAAAAGTCCGGTCCTCAAAGGCATCGTCCTCTCAACACAGATAATACAACTAAATGTAAAGAGACGCCTCCTGCTTTGTGTGTAATTCATAAGAACGACGCTCCAAAAGCTTCTGCAGCGCCCGAAAACACAATAAATGTAGGCTATGACAAGTAAGCTGCCAGCAATGTCTTTACACTGGACTCCTCACTATCCTTTTGACTTGCATGACAGATCGCACCGATGTCAAGTCTGCATGGGTTTATATGGGAGCGCTGAACATTACGAGTTCTGCGTTTGGACCAATCAGAACGCAGTATTCAGGACCGTGGTCCTGGTCTTTCCACTACTAATTGATAAAATCATTTAACAGCGGCCAACACTCTAGATCCTTCAGCTCAACATGGGAATTATGGCTATTATGTCGTATTATAACCCTAAAATAGAAAAATATAAGTATATATTTGTTTTAGCCTATAGAGACTTATTTTAATTACCTCTGTAACCAGTGTATGTTATTATTATAGTATAATTCCACCTTTTCCGTCCACATTTCACTGTAGTTTCTGCCACACTTCCCTTCATTACTGTAGTAGATTTAACCAATCACCACTATGATTATTCCTGAGTCACGTGCATTTTTATTATTGCAGCAGTTGTCCTCAAATTTATGGAATACATTGTTTTAATAATGATGTGTCTTATGCTACAATAGTAGTTTTTTTCTGATTGGGCATATTGTAAACATGCTGCAGTCTCTCGGTGTTGATAGGAAACCATACTTTCATATATACAAGGGATTATTTTTAGCATGACAATAAGTTAGTGAGACAGAATTATTCCATTTCAGTTTGGTTGATATAAAGTCTGTCTATATTATAACTTAAAATGTAAAGTTTAGCATAAACCTTCACTTGCAGTAACTAAGTTTGGAAGTTACAGTTACAGTCATGTGATCATTAATGTGTTTTCTTTGGCTGCAACTGTGATTTTCATTATCGATCAATCTGCCAATTATTTTCTAGACTAAATGTTTGGCCTATAAAATAGTGAAATAAAGTCAAAATTGAAATCAGTCCAAAATGAAAAGATATTCAGTTTAATGTTATATAAAACGGCGAATGGCAGGAAATCTCCATGTCTGATGGGCTGAAAACAGCATTTTCTGACATGTTTGCATGAAAAATTACTTTAAAGATTTGACTAATCATTATATTTCTAATTTGGAGCTCTGTTTAATCATATTACCTTGTTTCTATAATAAAATGTCATAAATTCGCAAAGTGCTAATTCCACTTTTTCTTAAGTGCACACTGGTGTCTGTTGTGAAAATCATTACGCCAAAAAGCATTTTAATTTTTAAAGTGGAGTACATCATGTAAATTTATTATTTAAGTTTGGAAGTCTCAAGAAGTCAGGTAGTTATTATTTATTTTGAGATATTGGTGAGAGGAGTGCTGCAGTTTTTTTCTTGGTTGAGGTCCAGAGAAAAAATAAATTAACACTGGAATGGTCTTGTTTTTTTAAGATTCAGCTTTTCTCGCCATCCCAAATATTTTTTCCACAGTCCCTTGCATCAACAAATACCAACCCTGTTGTGTATTTTACCCGTGTTTTAGTCAAATGCGGCCCGTACTTTGCCAGACTTAAACGCCTTTGTCCAAATACCAACCCAGAATATTCAAATGTCTTTTTTATCACTCTGGCATTTTCCTGAACCGTGCTGCCGAATGATGACGCCATTGTTGCTTTAACTTAAGGGGAATCTACTTAACATGGAAATAAACTACCTGTGCTGTTGACATAAAGTGCGGCTAATTATCGCCGCTGACCTAATTCTCCATTCTCCTCTTCCCAAGACTGTGAAATGTTGGCTCGGAGTCCGCTAACTTGCAGCTGCACGTGCCGGCATACAGAGGATGATGTGTGGGACTCTAAGCTATCATTAATCATGGAGGCCTCACGCCTCTTCACCCAGTGCAACGCTCCACTGTTACAGACAGATTCAGACACTAAGGAAGCTGAATCGTCTATCTGATGATAAGAATGGAAAAGAAAAAGAAGGAAAAAAGAGAAGGTTGCACTGGATTGAGTGAAACTTCCACAATGATTCACGTCATGCTCGTCCTCTTGCCATCAGATATACAGCTCATTACAGGTGTCAGTGTGTGCCAAACATAAATCACCCCATTAATAAAAGATTTAGGGTATTTTCCTTGCCTGTTATGTCAAATCACCTCTCTATTCCTGGTGTTTCACAGCGCAGAAAAGGCCTCTTTGTGTCTCTCGTCTTTGGCAATCTTTGTGCTATAACCCTAAATTTTCACAGAGTTGTCAGTTGGGCATGATGTCAAGCTGTTGGCACCTTATCTCTGCTGGGGAATCCAAATATGGGCCCCTGCCAGCTGCACCAATAGTCTTTGTAATGGGAAGATAATATGAATGTAACTGCTTAATGAACGTGCCATTATCTGCCGTCACAATCAATCATTATCAACATCCCAGTGCCTGAAGGGCATACGTTACTCATTAGACATATGGCCTGTCAATTCCTACCTTTCTGTTACAGTAAAGGAGTTGATGACTGGTTCTCCTCGCTGCAAATTAGATGTGGAAAACAGTATGTCAAAGACCAACCTGCTTGCTTATTGGTTATGTCAGCACTCCTTTAAAAAAAAAAAACCTTGAAGAAAATAACAATCTGAACCATTTGAGTCAGATGTTGAGCTGATATTCATGCTTGCCATGAATATGTTGCTGCTCTTGCATTTATTGCTTCCCTTCCCAAGCTGCGCGGCAGGCGGAGGGGGGGTGTGGGGGAGTACGGTGCGTTTCAGCTGAAACTGAAGACGTGAATTGAGAGTTTATTCATGAGTTTGGAAGTCGGTCCCGTCCTTGTTAGCACATCACTGCAGACTCTTCCTTGTTGGAGCGTAGCCATACCACAAACACATTTGAGAAGACCACTTCTGCGTCCTCTGGGGGGAAAGGATAATGAATTCCTTTGTCAGGTAGAAGAAGGTGATTCACCTTGTTTTCAGAAATATAACAGGCAACATTGGCATGGGCCCTGGAGATATAGAGGGCAGAGTTCACTGAAAGGACAAATCTCTTACAGAGGGTGAACATACCGTAAAAAAACGGCCTGCTGCAGCGTGAGAGTTTTGCATCCATTTACATTGAGGTGGATGAACTGATTCTCTGATTAGAGATCACTTTGCATGTAAGTTAAATTTTGCCCCGAGCTTATTGCTGTTTGCCTGACAGCAACTTCCTCTATAATTATGAGATTATGAGATTCCTCATTATGAGCCAGAGATTTGAAATTAATGCAATAAATAGGAGGTTGATCTTTTATCAAGCGCAAGAGAATTAATCACAAGTATTGCTAATGTCTGCACTAAAGCTTTTTAACGAGTTTATGTAATGAGTTATGTAAAAGCATTTGCAAGATGTCACCTGAAGGACAGTGCTAGTCTACCTGTGTCCACAAGAGGGACTTTTGTCAGGTGCTATTACTGTGAAACAACACCTCCACAAACACTCTGGTGTGTATGACTTGTTGTATGAAGGGAAAACATTATGATTTGTCATATTTGAGAAGTGGAAAACATCCAAGACACCCTGTCGGTTTATAACAACAGTTACCCACATGTAAAAGCAGTCGACGGTGACGTGTTTGCACCTACAGTTACAATTTTCCGTGTGTGTTTTGATGTGTGATGTTGCTTTCAGGCGGCAGATGCTTGTGGTGTTCACATGAGAATAACACTTAATTTTTGAGAAAATATTTTGAGCAGGAGGTTAGCTGTGGGCAGCAGCACTGCACAGCAATGACAGAAAGAACCAGGATTAGAAACAGCACCCAGCAGTGCCGTCAGAAAATTGAGAGACCCCCCGACAGGCAAAAGAAACGTCACTTTTAAATCTCAAGAAAAGATTTGAATTGAACACACATCTATTTCTAAAGCTCCGAGGATGCCAAGAAATTCTTAGAAACCTTTTAAAACTGCTTCCACAAATCAAATTGTCCTGTTGATGTAATTGAAACCACAGTCATAATCTGTATTGTTAGAAGAAAGTCTATCAAAACACCATAAATGGAGCAGCCAAACGCAGATTTGGTTTCTGCGGGCACACTGAACAGCTCAACCCATTTACTACTTTAAGTGGTATTCACTACTCAGAGAGGCTGGAATTAGCAGACACCGCTCTCATTTTGTTGTGGCCCTGTGGAATTCACAAATCATACAAAAAGTATGATTTAGACCGACAAACTACTCATTATCACATCAGAATGGAAGGTGTAATGTTTCAGTTTGTTTTCTTGACAGCGTTAAATTCACTCCTTCCTCGGTAGTATCTGACTGGATGGTGTTTTTCCTCAAACAGATGTCTGCATGACTCGAACATAACGCAAAAACTCAAGGGATCTGCATTCCTGAACGTGTATCCAATATGAGTAGCATAGCAGGGATATACATCTGGAGGCTGGAATGAAAACACACTGCAGCTCTGCTTCTTGAAGCATAAGGACCAAAACATTACAGAAGAAAAAGTTAATTGTTACAAATGTTTTCACGTTCTCCAGGCGCTGGTGTGAGATGTAACTACAGATGAGGTGCTGCTCTGCAAAGGGGATGAGGAACAAGAACACATAGGAGCAAATAATTATCATGTGGAATACTGTGAAGGAACGTTATTCCAAGAAACAACCTTAAACCCATTACTGTCACTGACAACCCTGGTTTCTATCAGGCTGTTCTCATTATTGGTATTCCTATGAAAAGTAATGCACCAAATTTAGTAGCTTTGTCTGTTTATGCTCCATACGGACACAGGATGCATCAAGAGTGTGTGAGGTGAGGTAGATGGAACATACCCAGAATTTTGAACCAGGACACTGGAATTTGGACACTTTTTTACTCATAGTTCTGTATGGAAGTAGTTATTTTAAGGCTAACCTTGTAATTTTTTTTTATCTCAAAAAGGGGTTTTGTTGCCTAAACTTAACCAAGTAGTTCCCTATCAAAACCAATGATTACTTTCAAATATTCAGTAATGGCTTTATAATTACTTTTAAATTTAAATAAGTTTGCTATTCCTTAGCCTGGGTGAAATGAGCAGACAACTTAGTAGGTGTGGTGCACGTAAACCAAATTTACTGTAAAGTTAGTCTACATAAT
>CAFUXE010001057.1:782165-858597 GCA_903364295.1 Serranus cabrilla
AAATATCTGCCATCACTGCTCACAGAGATAAATTTTGAGTGATTTATCTTTTTCCAGATGTTCTGCACATGCTTCAGGTTACATCAGAGAGCCGTGTGTCTTATCAGACTCCAGAATCGAGTTTCTATACCAGAGTTCATAGATACTGAATCTCAAGCTGAGTTAAAAGGATGTTGCTCACCCAGATCAGAAGTGCAAAGACATTTTACCAGGCAGAAAAAAGTGCAGGTTTTGATATTATGTGCGTGTTTTGCTCTTGTTTGCAACTAAAATCTGATTGGAAACATTTTTAATGGGAATGCTTTTGAAGTATTGTGTACTTGCGTGAGACATGATGTTGAAGATACATTTGAGATGCATTAATTTATCAGAGCCACACTATTTCCCAAAGGGCAGAGCCATTCACGGAGCTCTGTGAATCACAATATCATTCCCAGAGAGAGCTTCATCATTCCCGATCTTGCACTGGCACTTTTGCATTCGCTGTTTGGAACACCTGCCGTCTGGTTGGGGTTTTTTGGTGATGAATATCTTTTGGTGCATGGGTGTATGCAGTAACTGTAGTTTTGATGTAACAAAAAGATAATTTATATCGCTATTTGCCTGGAAAACATCCACTCGTAGATAAATATGACTGACACCTTTAGCTGTTCTCACTTCATCATCAGAGCACCTTTTTAAGAAACTTCTGGTAAAACAGCATGAGGCAGACGTGTCTGGCGAGTGAACTCTGGAATATGCACCCAGGAAAATATAAAAAGCACATTTTGAAATCTGCAACTTTTTTAGTGATTTATCTTTTGTGTCAGACCTTTTAAATCCAATGTCATGGCTCTTCAGTTAAACATTGAATGCTTGTGGATCGGTCCAACGTTTAAATGCCAAAGTGTCAGTTGCAGCCAACATTTTCTGACTGAAAACAGCAGAGTATAATATTCAAGAACAAGAATCACATGGTGGATTGTTTTGGCTTTTTATAAAGCAATCTATGCAAGCTATAATATGGCTTCGTCATTAATGTTTCCAACACTAAGATAATCTGATTGAATCAGTCAGTAAACTTTTTGTTATACCTCAATGAATGCCATCAAATTAAATTTTTTCCTCTCATGGATTTGAGATAATTAGTGTAATTCCTCTTTACATTCCACCGCCCAAGCACACACTTGCATCTGTGCTTCAAACACACACATTCTCACACACACACCAGGCAAAATCCCAGTGCGTGTACCTTAGACGGAGTCTGTCTGTATGCAGCATGCAGTAGTACCTAGGCTATGTTCCCTTCACCCAGCCATCTGGTTTCAGTTCAGACCCATCTGGATCTGTCTCCAGCCCAGGCATCTCAGGAATACATTTTGGAGGGGTGCCCACATCCGTTCACACAGACAAGTGTTTTCAATTACTCAATTTTAAATGTCTCTAAAACCCAAGTGATGGAGCATTTTTTTAAAGTCAGCACTAGTGGTGGACACTGCTACAAAGGGAGACGGTTGACCAGTGAACAAGACGTCGGCCGAGCTGCAGCGTGATGAGTGGCGGCAGCGTGTAGCCACTCGGCTCTACGAGCCGAAGCACAACCGCAGCTCGCAGACTCCGGGATCACAACACATACTTGTTTGCAGATTTCAGAGCTACCGCAAATATCCTCTCAGCCAACATGAAGCAACTGGAGAGCCGAGTGATGAGAAGCATGCAGAGAGAGCTCATCTCATATTATGACTGACAGGACGATTCAACGAGCTCCCACACCAAAAGGAAGGCGTTAGCTTTACGTGTAGTTGTGGTTTGTATAATTAAACTCAGAAGATAATTTAGGTTTATAGCACTTCAACAACTGTGTACGAGTCCTGGGATCACATTAATTGATTTTGATGGATTTCTGACTCATTTTTCATCAGTTACCAATTTCTAAATTGTAATTTATGGCCTTTGCTTTATTCTGTCTGCAGCATTAATACAAATCAGAAGTAGGATAGAGGATGTTTTGAATTCTCTTTCTACAATCCTACATTTTTCAATGCATTTTTTTCTATTGACACTTTTGTTTTCGTAGACAATGTTCAGAAAGGAAAAACTAAAGTGATTGCAAACAAATTAGGCTGTTCTCATGAACACAAAGTAATGCAATGAAATTTAGTAGATTTCCAACAAAATTGTGATTATAAAGGTCACATAGGTCCCAGGAGATCAGTGTTCATGTCCCCTTCATGTCTTACTGGAAGTTTGGAAGTAGTTTTTATAACACTAACCCCGTCCTTTTTTCCTAACCTTAAATATGTGGTGCCTAAACCTAAAGAAACAGTTCAGTTTCACCACACGTGTTTAAATTAGCCACCAGTTATATGATAGACAAAATCCTCTGCATACATTTTGTAGTAAATCATATCAACCTATCCATTGAAATATATTGCAGGTCATGAGAATATGTCAAATAATAACATGCAGCAAAATCAAATGTTAGTTTTTATGTATATTACCAAGCTGCATTTTCTATCACTGACAAAGAACTTCCCCATTTCTGTAAGTGTGTGTGTGTGTTCGGTGTGTGTGTGTGTGCGTGCGTCACATCCTCACACATTAATCCATCCTGATGAATTCTGCTGTGTCAGAGTGACGCTTGTACCTGAATCTATTTTAAATTGTGACCAACAGCACATTTTAATGACTTCTATGACTAAACCAGTAGAGATCTTCCTCAGGATGCCCATGGGCATGTACTCACACAGCTACAGTATTTCACATGGCTGTGTGATAAGGTCTATAGTGTAGCACTTATACATTGTCACAGGCAGTGGCAGTTAATCCAAAGGAAATACTGCCCCTTTTTTTCAATTTGCATGCTAATACCACTGCAGATTTAATCTGATATGAGCTGCACAGTGGTAGCCCTCATATAAATTCCCCATCAGGCATCCAGTCCCCGTCGTTCACATCTATCTTGCATTAGTCCTGCAGCAGCTCCCAGCATCATATTCTCTGTCAAATGTTGTAAGGCCGCCTTCTGAACAGCAACAGCACTACCTCAAAAATGCAGAGTAGTCCAGGAGAAAAAAAAAGTTCCTTCAGGCCCAACTTTTGTGTGCATAGTGCAGTGTCATCCAGCAATGCACTTTGTTGGCCAATGAAATACAAACAAGCGTCAGCTTGTTAAGCACTTACAAGGCTTGGATGCACATTAAACTCTTGTGGTTTGATTATCTATAAATAAAATTAGCAACTGCTTTATTATAAATCTCATGGTACAGACTGTGTGGTAGGCAGACTGTGTTCACCTAATTAAAAGGCCCCGAAGGTCACCTCTGCAAGCAAATGACCCATATTTTTGACAGGTGGAAAACAGGAAGTGTATATAGTATAAAGACCCTAAAAGTCCACTCATACTGGTGCAGCTCTGCATGCAGTCTGTCCTCTGTAGTGAAATTGATTTCCATTAAGAACCAGTTGTTTGCTGAGTTTAAACTTTTTTTGTTGTGCACTGAAGTTTTTCTGTGTTTTGCTGAAATAGTCAATAAAGTTTCCCCACATACACCAACAAGCCATAAGTCGCACATTACACTAATTCCCATGTCGTTAAATGTTTTATATACAGCTTTAATTCTAATGACCAGAACTGAACAGAGCTTGAAATCTGGAGGATCGTTGTGGTTTGATTTATGGTGCATGGAGAGTTTCTCAATGGTCTTGCGGTATTCACATCTATGCGTAATCCTTAATCAGGGCTATGTACATAGCACTCCATCAAGAACCCTTCAACATCGCTCAGAGAATGTTGACTTGGTAATTGAATTTGAGCGTTGCTTATGATGGGAACATAAGCCAGATGCCAGGATGTTTATGGCGTTGTTGCTTTGTGGGCAGCAGTGTACACAACCTCTGTCTCTCGCTGCAGCCAAATTTTCCATGGCCAGTGCATCCTTATGGTCAAAAACATCTCCAGTAATTTATACTAATGAACTTGGTGTTAACAGTGATATGCATCATGTACATTAATTACTGCGCTGTGTCACATGCTGGCAAAGAAAGCATGATTGATTATTGTTCTTGCTCAAATGTGTCTATTGTTATCTTCTGCAGACAAATTAAAGGAAAATCTGACTGAGTGAGAGGAGATGATTCCCTAAAGCATCTGGGTCACTGACTAGTTTGATAAATATGGAAATGATGTGAATCATATGCCATGGCCGACAGAGTCACCAGGTCTCAATCCAAATGGCCGACGCTCTTCACCGCAGTCATTAAACACCAAATGAGGAAATATCTTTTGTAAGAATGCTGTTTAGGCGAGTTACAGAGAGTTGTACAAGCTGCGTCGAGGCCAA
The DNA here is from genome assembly GCA_903364295.1 of Serranus cabrilla. NCBI lineage: Eukaryota > Metazoa > Chordata > Actinopteri > Perciformes > Serranidae > Serranus > Serranus cabrilla. The sequence continues at coordinate 786,488 of CAFUXE010001057.1, forward strand.
GCAGCAACCTCCAGGGGCTGGAAAATGAAGCCAATGCAGAAGTGCCAAAAAAAAAAAACTGCAGTCCCTTAAACGGCCATTTGAGGCTGGCTCCAAAAGCAAGTCAATCCCCATAGAGCACTATATTAAAATGTCCAAATTTACAGCACAAATAAACATGTTTACAGCCTGGTACGAAAAACGGGTTTGGACTCTGTTGCTGATTTCCCTGTTCATGAAAACATTACAGAGGGTGAAGCTTTATATGACTCATCCGTTTAAATTATATTTAGCCGTTAAGTTATCCCTCGTTCTCTTCCTGTCCAGAGAAAACCATGATTCTCTTACTTCCCTTCCCTTTTGAATCAGCTGAAAATGTATCGTCACAAAGCTGAAAACAAGGTCGTTTTTCTGACAGTTGATTTTTTAGATTAACTCGGTTCTCACAGGATAGAATATGATGCATTGCTGTGGCTTAAACTGCCCAACAGTAAATAAAGGAGTTAGAATTTGCAGTGGTAAAAAGTGGTAAAAAGCAACACATACATAAATGCAGCAGCAATATTTTTTTTTCCAAAAACACATTTAATAGTAAAACACTGACGGGGAACAATGAGTACTTCTACTTTTGATACTTTAAGTTCATGTTGCTGATAATTCCTATATGTAACTTTATCAAAATAAGGTTTTGAATGAAGGACTTTTACTTGTAGTGGAATATTTTCACACTGTAATGTTTTATACTTGCACATCATTTACAAAAGCTACTAGGCACAAATGAGCTGGAGAGAGAACGCCGGGAACATGCCGCTCCAGAACATCCACCAATCTTGCGCCCACTGTAGCAAACTCTGCAGCCACCTCTGCACACAGTTGTTTGTCATTAACTGTTGCTTTTATCAGTTCTTCTTTCATTGCTCTGTTTATGTATCTGAGCTGCTTGAGCTTAATGTGTGGGTTTCACTTTCCCAATGCTCAATTAAGATCGATTACATAACTTGTTTTGGATTATGCAGAGTGCTCACCAGAGGAGAATTTGATATTAACATCGCTGGTAATTACAAAAGGACAATTATTCACTCAATGGCAACATAAGCTACTTTTATTCACTGCTGCAGATCTAGGCCCGTATAGCACAGCCTTGACCTGCCTTTGCAAATCTGAGCTCGAAAAAGAGGCAAGAAGCTTCTTACTAAGCCACAGCCCACTAGTTTCATGGCAGACACCCTAACCACACAACTGCCGCAATGGATAATGGAGAAAGCAATGGGATTTGTAGTAAAAGCGCTGTGCATCCTCACTGAAATACAGCCTCCATGTCTTCCAGAGCCTGAGCAGCTTGGCCGATCGCTGTGAGTGAACGCAGATGGGAGAGATGCCCAGCAATGGAAAACGGGGGAATAAACTAGCTTAATGAAAGCATCATGGCACAGTGAAAAGCCAGTCTAAGCCATCAGTGAGAATGCCCCGGGGGTAGGAAGATGGGCTGGTGTGCGTGCTGGGGGCTGGAAGCTTGCCTAGATCCAGGAGCTCTGTTGGCCCTCTGTGGGCTCATGGCAGTCCACTCCCTCAACATACAGCCCCTCCTGGGAGCGGCTAGAAAGCTGATATGCCATGTTACAGGTTAGGCCCCGAGGTACCAAGTACCATATCAGGAAAATTAGATGCTTAGTTGAGAATGGCAGCGGCCCAAGCTTGTCTTTTACAGATGGAGTTGCATCTGCATGCAATGTCCTTGACAGTGTCTGGAGGAGAAAAAAGCACTGAAGGCTCATGTTTTAACTCTTGTTACAGAATAGACACAACAGTTTCTATGACGGATGTTCGCCACCAGCTGTTCGGGAAAGAAGAAGGACGGTATATTTCCCAGCTGTTCAAGGTTGCATGCAATCGCTACCTGATATATATTTTATATTTCAAAGATAATCCCTCCAGGCATTTACTGTAATTCATGCTCGAGTTGGATGTTTTACTGTCACCTTTGTTAACAGTTAAAGGCCCCGATTCAAGAGCAACAAGCTAAGTACAACTTCTTATTTGTGCAATTTCTTTGATTTGAAGCAGCAGTTATCAGTATTTATATAAAGTAATAATTGGTTAAATGTCGCATGTATTAAAGAGGTTGTCATAGTAATAAAACCAAGAGATTTTGCTGTTCGTGAAAATTGTCTGATAGAATAACTGTATATCTCTCACCCTTAACATGTGGTTTTAGTGCCTACAAATAACAATTTCTTCGCCACATCATTGTCAAACCATAAAGTATAATTAATTTTATAAAGCACACCTGCTGTCACTATATATGATATATGCTCTGCTGCTAACTAGCCAAGTGCTTTATACAAGATGTGATTGGCTGTAAAGATCTAGGTGAACAGATACTCACGATTCCATCAAATTAAGGAAAAACTTAAGAGCACCATCATTAAAACCAAAAAATATAAAATATACCTTTTTTCTTTTTGGTTTCTGTTTTTTTTTCTCAAGAAAGTGCACAGGACAAATGATTCACAGAGCAGTTCTTTATGTTCTAGCGGACAAAAAAAAAATGCAATTAAATTTCAGTCCGACTTTGAGCGTTATATAATTTCCATTCATTCCCCAGATAAAGATCTTATTCAGGGGGAAAGGAAAATGATCTAACATCTATTAGTCTCTGTCAACAGCCTTTTAATTTAGAGTATTTGGTTTAAAGTTTTTATCCTTTTCTCATCGACATTCATTCCAGCGGCTATAAATAAAGTCTGTCAATAGAAACCATTTCTCCCTCTGCACAGGGTGAGAACAACCTTCATGGTGAAGTTATCTTCTCCAAGGCTCTGGTGCACAATGCCACCTATTCACTGCTCGCTGCCGACTCACTTTAGTCTAGTCTAGCTCCTCAACTTACCTCACCATCCATTTATATGCATTTTGTTTTTCTAGAGAGCACAGGACTGTTTAGTTCACTTGAATTTCATTATCCGTGTCTGTAAATACCACCCTTTTAAATCGTTCATCCCACACACCAGCCATGCATTTATATAAAATGAATTTTACACAATTTGGACTTCACATCGCGCTCTCCAGCAGACACATGGATGCATGTGCAGTTCAGTGGAAGGACAGTTGTGCATTGTCTCAAAGGCACAGAGCGAAGGCAGTGCTCAACAAAACATCTGTTAATTGTTAGAGTCATATGGGAAGAAGATATTAGGAAGACTGTCCCCTTGTAAATGAACAAAGTTTAGGGACTAAATCCAAAAAGGTGTAGGCTTAAAGCCTGCGAGTGTCCATCAGCGGCCATGTGTGCTGTCAAGCTGTCTCTTAGAGCCAGACTGCGTCTTTTCACTCTTTGTAAACCCTCTGTGGAAGCCAAGTCAGCTAAAAGCCATAAATGTAATAGTTGCTGTCTGTAGACAGTGCGGGGCGTTTTTCCCCCGTCTATTCAGTGTCAACTCGACTGACAGAAAGACCATTTACAACTTCCAAATATATCCTCCTGCATCGACTGGCAAAGATGGTGAAGTTGCCATGCATTTTCCACTGATCCATCAAGAACTGAATCAGACTGTGAGAGCCAGGGAAGTGCAAACAAGGCGAGGCTGGGTCACAGCCTCTCGTCTTTGTCCCTGTGAGCAGCAGGGCGGATATTAACACACAAATAGGAGATAAGGCAGACCAATTAAAAGGTGACACAAAGAGAAAAGATACATTCAGGAAAGACACGCTCAGTTGTTTCGTCTCTTATCACTCATCTCCACCAAAACAATTACTCTTAAATGGGATTAATACCCACTGTTGAAGGTTGTGGTATTTTCCAGGGCGTTAAAAATGATAGGCCTCTCCACACGTTAGTCCAGACATGGTAATAAAAGTTGTTTAAGCACATGTTACTGCAGGGTCTGGCATCCGTTAAGAGTTGGACTTAAAGCAGTATTAATCGTTTTTTTGGCCACTTTTACGGTGGAACAAGATCAAGTCTGGGATACTGAGATCACTTAAGGTTGCCTCTTTATACGTCCAGCACACACACAGAGGAACATAAACATTTATTTGAACTTTTGTACTTTCTGTGCAACTGAAGAATAATTCAATTCTACTTTCAGCTCTGTTTTGTTCTCCACCAACTCCTGAGGGAAATGTTTGATTTTTTAGCAGCCAAATGCTCCACTATGTTTACCACTGTGTTGAGCAGGTACAGTACAGGGGTTTTAGGAGCCCAAAGAGCTCAATGCACTGCAAATTAGGAAAACAATCTCACCACTTTAACTCAATTCAACACATGCACAGCATTTAGAAGAAAAACTCTGCAAATACCAGAAAGACAAATACAAAATCACGGCACAAGGAGCAAGTAACACAGCAACAAGATCTCTAACCTAAACAACAGAATAGACCGTTTGTTTCACGGTTGTAAAAAATGCTGCAGTTTTGGTGAATATAGGCTAGAAAATAACTGACCTAGGTCAAAAGCAAAAAACTTTCTGCTAAGGCGTTAGAGAAGACCGTTTAAAAAAGTAAAAAAATGTACGTTAATGCCAGGATTGAAGTAGAACAGAAGTTTCATTAAAAATCTTTTACTTTTGTTTTCACACGGGACACAAAGCTCGTTGAGGAGGTTCACAGTTTATTTGACCCATCCACCTCCCCTCACTAGTTGTATTTGGCTGCCTGCACAAACGCCCTATATTGAAGTTAGTCTGAACACGCGCATAACTATAAAACTTTATTACTTTCAGAAACTTCACCAAGTAACAATCAAGGTCGGAATAAATTGCAAATTGTGTAATTAATAGTTGAAACAGGTCAAAATATGTTGTTTGATAGCTTTAATAATACTTTAAAATGTATACCGTCCCTTTCTGTAATGCAAGAACAAGACAAAATGCAGACAAATAATTCTTAAATAATAAACTCTGGATGTATTGATTAGTGAAACTACAAAGTTTAAGAGTTCATGTTGAGAAACACGCAGGATCCTTTACTGAATGAAAGGTAAGAAATGGAGGGAAATAAAGCACATCCAGTCATAATTAGTCAATGGTTCATTGTTTATAGAGTTATCATCTCTCAGTTGCATGCACCGTGTCCAGCGGACGTGCCTGATCAGGGAGTTAAAAACCATGCATCCAGTGGCTTTGGCACATATTCACAACAACTCTCAGTGTTTTCATTAGACCTGTTTTGGAAAGTTTGAGGCCAGTTTACTCTTTACTGTCCACAATCATTAGATTTAGAAGAAAGGGGACAAGAAAGTCTTGCTAAAGGTATTTTCTTGCGTGGCTGGTGTATATGTGTGAGTCAAAGGGAAAGTAAATGAGTGCTGTTTTTATGACTCCTTTTCTGTAGCACTTTGGTCCTGTGGGTTTATATAACTTTGCAGTATAAACCACATCGAACACTCACAGTGAGTGGGACGAATAACGAAAACAAGAGGGGTCCTTTTAACTTGTAACCTTTCATGTGAGCATTCTTGGCAAATCCATGTTCACTTCCCTGAGACATTTAAAATTTCAGCTGCCCAGTTGGAGAGCTCTTGAAAGGGCTGGAGCTATGATGCATTAATTGGCTCACATGTTGCTCAGGAGCATGTGGGTAGCGCTAACTCCAGTGCACTTTAAAAGTCATAATCGTAGATTTGATAGGGTTAGGTGTGTTTGAGCTCGGAATGGGCGAGTGTGTGTCCTTCCTCTGCTCCCGCATACCAAAAGTCCCCAGGAAGGGCTTGATAAGTTGGTTTAACGTCACAGAGAAATTGATGATCTCACCTCTGACCATTAAAAATCCTCGGTTAATTATTAGAGTTCAACAGCCTCCACCAGTATCGTTCACGGCGTTCTCCCCTGGTATTTGTTAGTGAGTGTGTTTGCATTCTTGTCTAGGATGACAGATAAACCCGCTTTGCTTGCATGGAAAGCAGAATTGAAGAATGGCTTTGTGCACAGTGGGGAATGTGTAAACCACAGTGTCTGCAAATGTCCTCACTGGACCTCGGTGAGGTCTTTCGGGTCCCTGCAGTTTCAAGATGTGATGGTTTACACACGCAGCTGGCAGCGCAGCAGGCCATCATTCATAGTTAGATTTGGTTTTGAAGCAAGTCGATTTTCTCCACATTATTTATACACGGTTGGCTCGGTTTTAAGGTTTTGGTTTTTATGGTATAATGATCGTAATCTCCTTACTTTTCATGCAGATTTTTGACATACGACAAGGGTTTAAAGTAGCATTTAGAGCATCACGGATTGTCAAACATTTGTACCTCCACCTTGTAGCTTAGCATGTAAAGTAAACCGCGCTGCATTTGGGACATGTGTGGCGCCATGTCGGATCAGGAAAACAGCTTCCGAACTAGTGGACTCAGGGGAGTGTGACTTGCTGCTTTCATATTCAACAAAAAATTACCCAAATGTGCCTTCTTAGATGCCCCTGTGGTGCAACTTCAATTCCAAAGAGTTGGAAAGTTGTCTTAAACCTAAACAAATCAGAATGCAATCACTTGCTAATCCCTTCAGATATATATTCAATTGAAAATATAAAAAAGGACAGTAAATTTTATGTTTAAGCCAATAAACTTTTGTTTTCACTCATGTTTTAAACAGCTTCCCAACTTTTTAGAAACCAGAGTTATAGTTAAACATGATAAAATTCCCTCCAGGGTGCCCCTCGAGTGGAGAAAACGCAATTAAGTGCACTCCATGGTGCCCTTATATTGGTGATAGATTTATTATCATGTTAGTTTGCAAACAGATTTTACAACCATCATAAATCTGATTCCTCATTTTCAGTAGCGTGCGGGCAGGCTTTTATAAAATACTTGAATTCATAATAAAAGCTCGGATGTATTTTAAAGCAAATGTTACGTGGGTAAAATAAGAAAATATTCATCCTTGTCTATTTTTGTTAGTCTCTTTTGAAATACTGTATTGTATTGCCATAAAAAAAAATAGGACCCTGTAGACGCTAATGTGAAAGTATTTAATTTAAATAGCATATAATAAGCTTTTGATTAGTGGCCCAGGGAAATTAGTGGTGCAGTTGTTTCAGTTTGGGCTTCTCTTTAGTGGTTGCGACTCTGTTGAATCAACTGAGCAAAAGAAAAGAGACTTGAACTTGAGTCTGTCTGTCTTTGCCACAAAACTGCTTGTTGCACAAGAGAATTACCCTCTTGATGTTCAGTCCGCTGGTAAAACATGTAATCACGCTGCTGTTTGAATAATGAAAATCCTGGTGCTTTGCAATGAAACAGCGTTACTCAGGTATAAAATGAAGTCATGCAACACGAGAAGTTATCTAAGGTTTGTTTTTCTCCTGTTTTTCTTCTTCTACACTTCCTTTTTTTTCCTCCTGTGTTCTTTCCAAGAGCACTGGCTGGGGAGGAGACATGATAATTCAAAGGAGGTTTAACTGAAAACTGCACAATTTAGAGACGGCGGTTTTATGTGGAAAAGGAGAGGCGTGCACTTAGTAACACATCCAACAACACTGGCGGTGACTTTGTTGGGGGCGAATATTTTCCATTAAGAAATTCATGAGCTTGTAAACAGCTCAGGTCCTGGGAAGCGTAGTTACATCTGGGATGATAACCAGCCTGTTTGGATAAAATACTACTCATTTTGTTTTCGTTGACATACCCTGTATTTTTTTTTGTTTTCCCGCACAAGAACAGCTCCCGGCTCACTTTGTAATAAGCCCAACACTAATCCTGTAGGAAGCTCTGGCCCAGAATTCACCTCCGCTCCAACATTTGTTAAAGACTTTCTCAGTCGATTACAGATTAAGTGAGTGTTACTATGTGTGTGTGCATGTTTCACGGCGGCCTTTCTTTCACTGCTTGGCAACGCCTGCCTGCGTGTGAGCATGCAGGTGCACACAGAGAGTGTGCTGGTGAAGATGAGTCAGTACAAAGTCACTTAGCAGCTTTATAGAGGATGTTTGCAAACTTTAAAGGGCCACCTGTGAACAGCCATAAAGCTGCCATTGTGCCAACCGCGTATGAGCTGAGTCACATCATTTCTTCATGCTCCGCTTGCATTTCTCATGTCGTCGTCTTCTTCTTCTGCTACGGCTCTTTGAGATGACACTGCCCGCTGTGACTGATGCTGGAGAGAAAAAAAAAAAACCCCATCACGTGTGGATGACGTCTTCTCAGCTTGCACGCAATACATTTTAAATTTGAAACATAAATGTTCAATAATTACCAGGGTCAGTGCTAATTAAAAGTACAACTAAAAGAAGCAAAGGGGCACACATAAAAAAAAGAACATTAGTAAAGTAGAGGGCCATTAAAAAGCTTAAAGAGGTCTTACCATGTCCTCATACTTACTGAAAGTGATTACTCACAAATGCCATGTTGGGCCATTATAATATCGCTCTATAAAGCATGATAACACAAGGTCATACTCTGGATCCAAAGCAAATCTGCGCTACAGAGTAATTACTATATTCTAGTGGATATTTTATGCTATAGTTTATCTCCTTTTTTTATACCTTTAATTGGGTGCAAAAGTCTGGCATTAATTTTCTGTTCCCCCGTCGCCATGTGTGGTGCCAGAGGTTTTCAAGTAAACCTTCCTGGAAAGTATCGGTTATTTTGCTAAATATGAGGCCTGCTGTTACTCACTTTAGTGCGTCTTTGTTTGTGTTCTGTGGAAAGTCTGCTTTTTAATGATGGAGAATAAAGATGATCTTTGCACACACCGAAAATCCATAGCAGAAGGAGTAATAACAGCAAATGCGTAGGTGAGAGAATAAAAGGTCTTTCTTATGAAACAGGCAACATGTCAATTAAATGACAAAGTATTACATTGTTATGTGTGAGAGCATTACTGATAAATGTGTGCAAATACCAAGAAGCTGTGAACGACTGCCCTCTCAGCACTCAGAATCATTAACACCAATTATTCACATCTCCAACGGGAAGCTGCGCAGCTTCCTGTTCACTTGACTTCATTTCCTCCTGTTGCTGTTACTGCATTGTTTATCCTGTGTTTCTTCCTCTACGAGTCTATCCGTCATGAACACTTCAAACAGCTTGCCCTTCAGTCTGCACTAAATAGTCTTTCCCTTTCACACTTAAGTTGGTTCCCATGTGTTTGGAAAGCAGTTCAATCCTCACTTGCTCATACTGGGACTCATCCTCTCTCCAGTCCTCCCAGGATGCACAGCTGCTTTTCTGCGCTCCACTTGCTGGAAAGTCTATTTTTGTGCAGATAATATTAGCTACATCCCCTGTTTACTCGATGCTGAAAACTGAACCATTGTATGAGGAGCAGTCAGGGTCTCTGGTGGCTCGGAGTCACGGCATCAGGCAGGCAGCGTAAAAGGGCGTAGGATTCCCTCAAAGATAAAGGATAACACTGTCCTACCTGCTCAGGGACTGGATGAGTGTAAAGAGGCTGCAGTAGTGAAGGAATGAGATCCGTGAGAAATATAAGGTCACAGTAGTATGTCCTCTAAAGTGATCTAAACGAACAAATCAGGCCTTTTACGATGCTGGCTGTCCTGTTGACTGAGCATGCAGTTGGTTGAAGCCAAGTGGCCCCTTGGATGACTAATAATTCTTAAAAAATTAATCTCGAAATTGGTTTTGCAATGACTAATGAGCATCCAGGAGGAAAAAAGCCTGGACTCTAAAAATTCCAGGTCAAACCAGTTATCATACGGTTTCTGATTTGTTCTGTATTCACTCCCTGATGACCATGAAGACTTTTTTTTTACCAAAAAAATAACTTTTTATAGCTTTATTTTTCTTGCAGTCGTGTCAAAGTCATTTCCTGAATAAATACAAATGTCATGCATGCAAATTAGTCATTTAATACAAAAACAGAACCTCATATAGAATCCTTAACGCAATCAGCCAATCACATGGCAGCACCTCAATGCATTTAGGCATGTAGACATGCTGAAGTTCAAAGTGAGCATCAGAATGGGGAAGAAAGGTGATTTTAGTGTTTTTGAACGTGGCATGGTTGTTTGTACTAGAGTATTCCAGAAACTGCTGATCTACTGAGATTTCCATGCACAAACATCTCTAGGGTTTACAGAGAACGGTCCAAAACAAGAGGAAATATCCAGTGAGCGGCAGTTATCTGGGCCAAATGTTTGTTTGTTGTGCAAAATGTTACAACATTAATCCTTATTTTCAGTCTATATCACACATATTGCAAACTTGGTCAGATGACAAAATGTATCCTCCTCCTTGCAGAGTTTAACTCAACGAAGCTCATTTGGACCCTTAATGGTGTCTGGACCATGTTAACATTATAACCATCCATTAGTTACATCATGCTGCGATTTATTTTCGCGGTGGGTAGACATCAGCCACTGATAGCTTCAAGAGGGGAATTTGCAAGTTTTTTTAAAAAGTTGTTTTTAGTGTTAATATGGCAACACGGAGCTGTTAATTTGAGCATTCGCCACTTTACAATTGGCGCCTGATTTAAAGAAAGTGTGGAAGTGATACAGTTTGGAGTTTACTTTATCTTGGACAAACATTACTTCCAAGAAAACCACAATGAGTCGCTTGTAAAGGGGGAAATATCCTTCCCTGTTGCTGCTTTGTGACTCAACATGAATAAGGTGGAAGTGGTACGAGGCAACAGGGAACGGTGCTTTCCTCTGGGTTATGAGTGCAAAAGTTTGGTGTGTGTTCTTGTTGAGTCACAGATCCTTTTCCAAACCAAACTGGGCCGAGGCCACGTTGCATCTTAAATCCATTCAAAGCCTCATCTGGCCCGTCGTGCAGCTATGTATCACCTCGACTCTGGATCAATGCTCCCATTTTAAAGGATAAGAATTCAAACCAGTAACCTATTTATCAAACAGTCTGACATTAAGTGGAGATTGTTTCTCTGCCACCTTCCGCACTCTCAACATCAACAACATCCTTTGTGATAGCGGAGGAACTGACTGCTTTCCTTGGCATCATGTCATGCACAGGGAGATATTTTTAGGCCGTCCTGTATGAATTAAGCAGTGTTCGCTGTTCTCTCTGTGGGGCAGTTCAGATCTACCTGATTCTAAGGTTGCTATTAGCCCTTCTAATAAAGGCCAGATTGTGGGAAAACTGGTAGTTAATGTGACCCGGCTGTGGCTTGCTGACAGACGTTCCCACCAGCGGTGTAGGACAGAGGCTGCTCCATTTTCCTATCCACAGGGAAAATGCTATCAGCTCCCTCAGTGCTGCAGACTCTTTACTTTGCATTATTTTCCCTTGAGAGATTTAATAGCCTTCTATCTTACTCTTGACATCAGCTGCGACATTCAATGACTCCATTTTGAATATGAGTCCATTCAGTGCTTCTGCAGCAGAATGGCAACTCAACTCCTCAGACATGGATACAAAAACCCAGTCATATGTCCGAGGAAAGTGACAAATAGTGTTTTATCATGCAGACTATCTTCAGGGTGTCAGGTTTTAAGAGAACTATACACTCTCCCAGCCCTGCAGGGATATCAGTTTATATTTTTAGTTCAATCTTTAAACGTAATCTCATTGTATGAGAGTATCTTCGCAGTAAAGAGACAAACACGGACCATCATATCAACCTCAACAACTTAATCAGAGCCCCAGACTCCCCTGCTCCTACATGTTGGGACTTGTCTGAGCTGTATATACCTGGACTGGCTCCTCGGGGTCTGGGTTTTATCTCACACATGTATTGTCTGATGTTCTCATGGCTCACATTATAAAGAAAAATACTGAGAAGAAAGTAGGGGATGTCCACTTCTCAGAACTCGGTGGGCTGCTTGGATTTCCTTTCCTAACAGTGTTGAATACAAACTGTAAAGCAGCAATTTTTGTATCACATATACCATAATTTAACATCAGTAAAAAGCAGCTGTTTTCATTTTTATCTTGACAATTGATGCATTGTATCACTACATCAATGCTCAGAAAGTTACAGACTGTCATGACCCAAAAAACTGCTTTATTTGTCGTCAGTGTTAGCAGCTTATTATGAACCATATTCATGTTTGTTGTTAGGTGACAAACTCTATAGTTATGATGGGAGCAAATAAGGACATCATATGACAAATTTAAGGAGTTATTTAAGTAACAAACACAGAACTTTCACCCATGAGACAGGTGTTTGTGTCCCATGTGCAAGAAAATGTTGATTTTATTTGAACTTTTAGCTAGTTTTGTTATGTGATTACCTGACCTTTTTACATAATAGAACAAAAAAAATCCCAAAATGAATTTTTCCTAACCCTAAACAGGTATTTTTGGTGCTAAACATAACAAAGTAGTTCTGTTTCATATCATTAATGTAATAAATCATTTTTAAAACTGCGCCACTGCAAGTAACTGGAAAATGACCTTTCAGTTGTGAGGACAGGTTGCAGAATTATCATGTACTTCCCTCAACTTACGTTACGTTCAGGTTTTATTTTAAATTTTCACTGGTTTGAGTCACTTTCTCTGCTCACATGTGCATTATATATAGCCAGCAGGCAGCTATTTTCATGAGAAAAAGCGCTAATATCTCCATAATATGCTACCAGTAGTGAATGTTAGGTTGGGGGAAACCAAAACAGAGCTAAAAGAACAGTGAACATTGGACTTAGATTCATCAGGTGGCCTAAACATCACTCCATGTCTGCTGGGTGGGTAAATTGGAAACACATTTGCTACTAAAATCTTTATGATCATATGTTAAAATAAATGCTGCTCTAAATATTTTAGGAAATTCCATTTCTTGAGCTTAAACAACTTAACTATCTTAGTAAGTGTTCACCAGCAAAGCAAATGTCACTGAAATATATAAAAGTTTGTGTGTCCATTCAATTCTTCAAGGTTTTATTTGGATTCTCTGTTTTAATTTTTAACATTAGTTAAAAAAATCTATCTATCAACATATCATGTCCATATGCATGTATATAGTTTGCACATGTACATAGTTCTAGCATCTCACTTGTAAAATATGGGTGGTAAAAGGTTAATTGACAGACTCTATAAACCAGAATGCATAGCAGCCACAAGACCCTGTGGGCTCGTATTGTGCGGATAAAGCCTGACATTAAAAAACGCTGTATTCATTATGCTTTGGTTTATGGTATTCTACAGATGAATGCATCCCCAACGGCTGCCCTGAGGCATTGTGGGGAATTAAACTAACGTAGACGTTAATTGGCAAACAAAGCTGAGATGAATTATATAATAACTTAAAAATAACCAGCTAAAACCTTTGTCATAATTTCCATTACTTTTGACAAATTTAATGCCGCTCTCTGCAGCGCCACACTCTGCCTTAAACGTCAGATCCCTTCCACCTAAATCACATTACAAAGCCTCTAATTGGCATCCAGCTTTGCGCCCTAAAACTTCAGACACAACATGAGCACGGTGAAACATGCCTGTCTCCGTCGTCCTCTGTTAATGGAACAAGCTTGTCTGCATGAGACCGTTTAATTCAAGCTGCTGCGTGATAATTTCTTCTGGGTCTGCTTGGTGCCAGGCCAGCAGGTGAGGCCTACACAGCCAGAGCATCCTGTCCCATTATCCACAGAGGACCCACAACATTTTCTTTTAATAATTTGGCTCATTTCTCAGAACTCTCTTCAAACACAGAGGTATTTGTTGTTGTGTAAGGACAGCTATATTTTTTCATACTGTTTAGATTCATAAAGAAAACACGCAGCTATTAAGTCATTTTGAATATTAGTGCTTTTTAAGTGCTTTGTGGAAATTCTGATGAGCTGGGGTTAGAGGCTCAAGTTAAAATGGTTGCATATGCCTTTGAGCTAATTTGTAGTTAAACAAAAACCTGTGTTTCATTTATGTATTTCATTGAAGTTGTGAAAATCCTTTTAAATGCTGAATTTTATGCCACTAGGGGGCTCTCAATCACCGACAAACGATGGGATTTTTATTGTGAAGAAGTGTGGGAGTTGTTGTCTTCACCACCATTGTGTCTTTGCAGTCAACTTCTCCTGCTTGGGAATTAGTGGTGGGAACTGAATCACTAGAATCCATTCCTCAAAAAGATAAGTACAAAAGATTGGTACACCGAATCATTCAGTGCTCATCCGGAGCTATGACTGCGTATCACTGAGCTGAAACTCAGCTGAGCGTTAAGTTCTGCTCACTAAGTAAACTGAGAACGGCTGTTCGTGAATCAGCCAATGAGCTGAGAATTTAGTTGGATAAAGCTACAGTTTGCAAACTGAAAGCTGCTCTAACAATCATATTTTTGCAACATGTAATTATTGGCAGCACTTCCTACTTCAAGACATTAGGGAGGGAGAGAGGGGACGAGCTTGAGCTGCAGCTTTACTGATACATTCAGTACAAGAATCGAAACACTGACTGACCATGTCTACAGGGAATGGCAGTTTGAGCTCCAGGGCAGAAAGGGGCAGTAATGCACCAATAAAACTGGTTGCAAACCGCTGGTAAAACACAAGAAGAAGAAAAATAAAAAAGAAGTCTTGAGTAAGGGGCAGACTTTAGCAACTCTGTGCCCACATTACTTGGCGTTTTATGTCTAGAGAGACACTAGACGGGACGAGAGTTTATCTAAAGTTGACAAGAAAGAACAAAACTTTTCAGGATGTGATTCAGTAAAGTTCAATCACTGAAGTGTTTTGTTCTTTCGAACGAATCATTCGCGAACGAGACATTACTATTGAGAATACTTCAGTGCTGATCATTCAGGAGGTTTTTACCATGAGCCAAATTATTTGTAGATTTACAGATTTAAAACAGTAAAATCACTGAATAAAGAAGTTATTTTTCCGGCGGCCTCAGAGCTGCAAGCCGAGCTACTGCTAACAATCCTTCATTTGACCTTGATTGAAATTACTGATTTCTCTGGGTTTGTAAATGCGTTGGAAACATTTGGGATGATATCACCAGAATAATATATTAATAATGATATATATAATAGGTGAAGTCATTTTAAAGCATTTTAATGTGAAATAGTAAGATATTATATCTTCTGCAGTATTTCTGCAGCAGATGCACAGAGAGAAGAAAAACATTGTCACAAAGGTTGTGAGCCAGAATCACCACTCCACTAGTACATGATACAGTATGTGCTGAGCTAAGAGGGAGACAAAAAGTCACTGAACCCCATAAACATCACTCAGCGAACTGCTACAGTGGAGCTGAGGCACAAGCATCCCTCACAGCGGGACAATGTGCTCGAGGATAATCAGCTCAATAAAAGTACATCTGCCTTTCACATTGCTGTATACTGGGACTGCGCGGGGACACAGTGTCCTGTTGTGGTTTTATGTGTCGATGCCTCTTGACAAATACTGTCATGGTTGAGGGTGAACATTAATCTGTCCCTCTGCACATGAACATTTTGTCCGTTATTGCTTTGTTTATTGAAGGGAAATGTCAAGTGAATTTTGGAAAAAGTTGTTTTTCATGTCCACGGACAGCGCTGTCTTTTTATTTTTGAAAAGTGATTTTATAGATGAGCCTTTAACTTGTGTTTGACAGTGTCACAGTAACCGTTTTTATGACGAGTCAAGTAAATTTATAAGGCACATTGCGTTACAAGTGAAGTCAGTGTGTTCCACATTAAAAGCATACATGTACAGATGTATATAATACAAAGAAATTATAACCAAAAAAGAAAGAAGACAAACAGGTTTGATCCCCGAAAAAGTCTTCGAATCAAAGGAGTTCAAGTATTCATGAGATGGACAGACAGTTTGGTGCGACATGCAGGTTTTACTGCTTACTCATATGCAGTCGGATGGAGTTGTTGATGGGACAGACGCCTGGGAGACAGCAGAGGGTCCACTCACTATTTAGCTGAATCTGCCATTTAAATAGCAATGCACTAGGTGCAGACACACCTAACTTTTAAAGAGAATGGGAGATGACACTGATTCGTTTAATTCATATTATCCTCAAAACAAAACAAATTTAAACAAAGAATAAATATAACCTGTTTATCCCAAACAAAATCGGAGTTGGATGCACTCTGTACTTGCACCATGCACTTTGGACCATGTGCTACAGATCATTTAAATAGGGATTTTATCCATTCTCTCAAATATAATTAGTACTATTATGCATTAAATTATATCACTTTTAATTCTTGAATATTTGGATGTGTTGAACAGAACATGTCACAGTTCCCTGCAGTGTTACCACAGTCTGTTTAGGGTAATTACTTTTATAGACCTCTTCTGATGGCATCTGCTGTCGGCTAACTCTTCATCATTTAGTTGTTTTATTTGCAGTCACTTAAATCCCATAAAGCAATCAGTTTGTTTGCACCTTTTGACAACATTTTGTCTAGTGGGAGCAAACACAATTGATTATGATAGTTTGTCTTATTGTTAGTTAGTTTAATTTGACGATAATAAATTTCTTTGAGTTTTTTGGGTTACCTGGCTGCTGACTTCCTTCCTGGGTGAACCAAAAATGTGGAAGAGGGTGGGGCCTGGTGTATGCAGAGGCTATGGACCAGACCTAGAGCTCTGACAGCATGGGGGACATCAGGGTTCTTTGTGTGAACTTTTAGTTGGTGTTTATGCTGTCCTTCCCTATGTGTGTTTGTTGGTTAATATAAGTACTTCATATGGCTAATGGTGTCTGTTAATTGAGTAAACATCTTGCTCTGTTTAGTCTTATTTTTTCTGGAGAGTAATGTTTTGTTGACTTATTTTAAGGGCCGTTGAAGCTCTCTTGCTTAAAAACTGTGAAGGCTTCTGTCAGTCGTTTGCTTCATATGTAAGTGTGCTGTGTGCATGTATGTGTGTGTGCATGCTGCATGTGTGCACTGTTCCCTCTCATGTCTGTTGCTGCTCACTCGGCTGATTTCAACATACATCTCCGAATAAAAAAAAAAGGAAAATGCCAAACACTGTAATTTGTCAACTAATTTTTAACAATCAAGTCTTTTTTAAAGTTATTGAATTAGCTCTGGCCAGACTCACTGTCTTGACACAAAAGATAATCATTTTACTGAATTATTTTTGGAGAGACCTTTTACTAACCAGCAGCGTGCGATGCTGCACGATGGGAGGAAGACTGAAAATGGTGCACTGAGACAGAATGAAACTCTTGGAAGTTACTCACAAACAAATTAGTAAGAATGAATTAGATTGAAAATAAATGTGAAAAGAAACCTGCAGTGAGTGCCCAAGCCTGCCAAGGTGTCTGAAAAATTGTACAAAAGTAGTGAAAAGCCAGGCAGCTGAGGTTGAAATGGCTGGATCTTTCAGTCCCGAGCATTTTTTGCCCACTTTGTTCGCTGTGTTCCTGTCTATCAGCTCTGCATATAACGGTTAATATAAATATCGGAGCACAAAGGCCCTCTCAGAGTATTTAAAACAAACGGAGTTATTTGATTATACAGCAGCAGACTAGATTATATAATTACACAACAGAAACGGGAACGAACCTTTCACTCTACTCCTGTATATTTGCACTGCACAGTAGTAATCCAGATGACACCACATAAGAGGTTCCCAGAGCTGGAACAATGTTTTTTGGATTTCCTGATTTTTGCAATGAAAAATGTTTAAGTTCTCAGAAACTAATTTTGTCCATGAAATACTGAACAAGTACATTTGGCAAGCATCTATTTATATGTTTTGCATTAAGCCCACTGCGGAAACTAACAGGACTGGGTCCCCCAATTTTGTAAATTACATGGCAGAAAGTACAACGTCTTAAATCTAAATTTGGTTGTTTTTGGCTTAGGTGAACATGTTTTGGCAGAACAAATTGTAATAGTTTGTTTTATGAATACAGTTTTTCAGGACATGGTGCCTTGGGAGCAGAGACGAGCAAAGTAAGCTCGCGCTGTGTGGGCAGCAAAGGGCCGGCCTCAGGGTGGGACAAAAGGTCTGAATGTGCTTTTACATGAACCAGTTAAACCAGTGCAGGGAGCTTTTCAGTCCACACGGACACGTAGATGTTGACTTTGGTGTCAATATTTCAGTTGAATCCACTGTAAGATATTGTCATAACATAATTACACAATTAAATAATAGCTATAGTGATGTTAGTTTCCAAGGCAACCAAACCAGACCACTGCTTTTAAGCCTTGAGTGGCAATGTCGGCTGGTTCAAAACTGAAATATCTCAAGAAATAGTGCAAGGATATGCCATAAAATGTGGTATCAACATTCATGCCCCCTCATGATAACTTGTAATCAGTTTGTTGATGCCTCAACCTTACTTCTAGTTTCACCATCAGGTCAAAATTTGATTTATCTTACAACCAAATCCCTGCAAATTAAAGGCCTTTTTATTGGTCTCTGCTGGATTTTGTTCTTGTTTTTCTTTGGTCTTAAACAGGTAGATGAGCCCATTGCATTCATTTTGTTTTGTTTCTTAATTTTCACTATTTTGAAGTAAAATTTTGAAATGTTGTGTTTAAGAAAATGCGAATTAGGGACTTTTGCATCAACTGGTTAAGAGTGAACCAACAAATGTGCATAAACGTACTTTTGTCAAAAGTTGTCAGTGTCATGTATCACTGTAGGTTAATCCGTCAGTAAACAGTTGAAGAAGAAGAGATCGCACAAGAGAGAAAAAACAGGTTGCTAGTCAGACAACTTTAGCCATCGACAAGAGAAAATGCAGAGAAGTCTGCGGGAATTAGATCCAATTAGGCAACTTATATACATATATAAAAACATATTCAGGGAAGTGCAAAGATGGGTGGTGTGCGATCGATTGAGCGATTGATTTTTTACACTTTGGTGAAAGACTTGAGTCTGTAATATCCCGTCCTCCATTTTGACCAGTTAGAACGGATATAAACAGAACGCTGGTTGAACAGTGCAGCCTGTAAGTTGCACCTGACCGCTCCTCCCATCTGCCTGACCCCGTCTGTCTCCAGCTTGTCCCCCGGTCGGAGCAGCCCACCCTCTGCCTGCCTCGGCTCTGCATGCGAACAAGTCCGGATCTCGCCTGGGAGGAAGTGGAATGTTTTTACTGGGAAGTTTGGGATTAGACGACCATTGCAGGATTTTCATTCCATCTCTCGGTAGCTGCACTCCAAAGGAAGCCCCCTTTTTTTCCTTACATAAGTAAGCCATCGCCAATGTGGATTAATGAGCTTTATCCCATGCAGAAAAAGCAAACTGGACTGTGTGTCCAAAAATTGCAGTACAGAGTGTCCATGACTGAAGTGCAGCAGGGTTTGGGAAGAAAGACCTTTCTCTGCTGCCCGTTGATTAACTGCCATAAAACAATTTTGCTGTGAATTACAGCACTTTTCTTTTCACTGCTTGGAAGTCTTTATTATTAATCAGTGAAATCTGATCTGCCAAATCTGTGTTTCATTTCTGTTACGGATTTGGCTTGTCATTCAACCTGTGGCAAAGCCCGAGTCTATGTTTGTGTTGAATACGGAGGTGTGAACATCCCAGTGCAGATATTATCTCCAGTTCCCGGGGTTACTGGTATTATCTTCGAACGCCTACTGTGTAATCTAACCCTGACGTGCAGTGTGTCTGTGTGTGTAGCGTGGGATACACGTGAGTGTGTGTGACAGGGAGAGATGGACATTTCTTTTCCACGCAGGAGACCCCCAGGGAACTTCCTGTATTTTTGTAACCCGGATGAGAAGCTGTTGATAACATGAGCGTGTGGGCGCCAGCAGGGAAGGTGACATTAGCGACAACTCAGAGGAAGAGGAAGTCAATCAGCGGAGCAAGAGGGAGGAGGACAATAGCTATGTGGCATGAGAGGAAAGCCAAGTGGGGGAAAGTGGGAGTAAACACACACACACACACACACACCACACACGAGGTATCTCTGTCTGCAGGTCAGAGGCAACGAGGTGCCGCGTCTGCACGTGCATGCATGTGTGCTCATTTGGGCATGGCGTGTGTCTGCGTATTTAAGCGCATTTGCATGTGTGTGGGAGTGTGTGTGTGGGATCGCGCAGTTGTCTGTTTCACACCTGGCCGGGCCAGTAGTGAGTCAGCAGTGGTGAGAGGTTGAGCTGTATTCCCTGTCACACAGCTCAAAGTTGTGTTAACCTTTAAGACAAAAGGCTGTGACGTGTGTGGGCTTCTGCTAATCCTGTGAGGAAAGCCATCTGAATGTCATGTATTCTTCTAGCTGCCATCAAAATCTGATTTAAAATGTGTAGTTGAGGTCTCTGGGGAAACCATTCAGCACGTCTAACTGAATCGTAAGGGCATTTTGGTCACTGTGAGTCTTCCTGCTCTAATAACACTTAGGCTACAGTTCAATTCGAGGGACCCACAGCACACAGGAAATCTGCTGCTGTTATTCTCTCAAATCAAGACATTTGTGTTAATAAATGTATCTGTTACAGCTAAGATTCCCAAAACAAACCTTGGAGGAACAAAATACAGAGTAGAGTCCAACTTCCACTTTCCTAAATGACAGAATAGATTCGACAACAAAAACAAACATATATGACCACTCTGTTTAATGTTGTGACACAGAGCGACGTGGTTAGGTTTAGGAAAAGACAACGGTTTGGGTAAAAATAGCTCCATGACAAAGTTATGTACACACTGGTGGATTGAGCCTGAAGCAGATCTCTTGGGTTACAGTTTGTTGTGGCCACAGTTCTTTGTTTCATTACCCTTGTCAAAGCTGATTTCACAGTTTACAAGAGAGAGAAAAGCACAAGATTTTTTTTTCATTATTTCTGCACAAGTGCATTTATTAAAAAAAAAAAAAGGCCACATTTTTCGCTTAAACATGAGTGGAATGGGGACAGATCAATAAGCCGGCTCTGCTTTGAAGGGCGGTATTAAAAGCCTGAAGTTTTGAACACAGAAAATAACGTTGATGACCATCCTGAAATGTTTAAAACCAAGAGAAGTACGGAAAACTAAAGAATGATGTCCTCAGAAAGAAAGAGAGTAAGGAGAGTAGTATTGATCAGATTATTGGTTCACTTTGGTTGAGACTGAAATACTTTTATTTACCTATTTAAACTTTTATTTTGACATCCAGACATACAGCAAAACAGTGATCAGTCACATCCTTTTAAATATATAAACAAAAGTTATTTGTTACAATAGTAGAAAAAAAGATATACAAATGCACATTCAATAAACTTAAAGGGAGATTGCTCCAAATATATATTTGACATTTTTCCTAATGACTCCTAATGATCCTGTGACTTTTCCTCTAGTGCCACCACGAGGTTCACACTTTTTGTTTTGAGTGTTTTGATAAATGTTGGAATTTGGTTGAAACATTAACAACTGAATAATAATTTCTGGATTTTTACGATTTGCAGGATACTTTTTGACCAAATACCTACAAAACTTTCACATCAGCCTCAGCTGTACTTACAGGTAGAAGAGCCAATTCATAAATGCTAACACACATAACTCATAACGTCAGCATGTTGGTGTTTAACATTCAGATAAAAGCACCACTGTACAGAGCCACCAGCTTGGCATCACAGGTCACTCAATAAAACTGGCAAAATAAAGTAGTTTGAACACTTGTAGACAATCTCTCATTTTTATCAAGTGAAACAAGGATGGAACCTTACATTCCCTCAGATGCAAAGCCAGAAGGATATCTATCCAGGACAAAGCAGCATGATGCAGTATCTTGATCATCGGTGCCAAAATGTCAACGTTTTTCCCTGGAAGAATAAAGGCTGCAGTGTGACGTCTGTTTCCTGTCAAGTCAGTGACGTCAGCGGGGCAACAACAGCAATTCCACACCTGAAAAAGCAGCCTCTCAAGCTGGCTGTGAACATGACAGCTTTTTTTTTTCTTCCTTTTTTCATGTGGGTCTGCCGTTTCAGTCGAGTCAGTGGGGAGGAAGTGATAAAGTTGCTGTAAGATGACCACATCAAAAGCCTCTAACCTGCCCTAACAGACCGCACGAGTGATGAATAAAGAGGAGCTTTGAAAGACAGGGTTGGTGAAAAACGATCTTGATGTCTTGTCGGTGACAAGTAGGCAGAAAAGTGAAAACCTGCACCACAGTCAATGTCTTGTCTTGTATGTTTGTGTAAGAGGGCCTTTTGTGGAAACCTTGAAAACGGAGGTCTTATAGGAAGGATGATTCACCTGTCTGGAGGCCATCGTGGCATTAGGAGGGTTGTTAGAAAAACTGACGTGAATTAGCAGAGGACTATTACGACAGTCAGCTTTAATGAAACTCATAGTCTCCTCTGTAGGTGGGAGCAGTATGCAACCTCGAAAACAACAATCTGCTGTAAAACAGAAAGAAGTGCCTTGACATTTCCAGAAAAAGCACAAATTGCTGCATAAAAATCCACAAGAAAATGTTTGAAATTGAATAATTGTTGAATAATCTTCACCCTTGTTTTAGACTCAACTTAAAGGGAACTTCTGTATTTTCCCACCGTGGTTTTGTGTGGAAGTGAATGGCAACAACTATTTTTTAAATTGGTCTGGTCTTGATCAAGAGTGGTGAAAGGGCTGGTGCATACCACCAGTGTAACATTATGTCCACTAAAAGTGCTTGTTTTTGCTCCAATCAGGTTCAGATTGTTGTGTTTGACAACACCTTGAAAAAACCCTACAGAGAAAGACAAGATGAGAAATATTGTGGCAGCTGACAGAAGACAATGGTGGGTTTGAGTACAGAAAACATTATGTCATCTAAAAGATTTTCATTTTAAAGATAGCTTTAGGCATTTTTCATGTTTTTTGTGATAGCAAGTGACTCTTGTGAAGACTTCCTACAAATCAACGTGAAGGAGGCAAGAGAGGGGCAACAGGCTGAGGACACTGAACCAGCTGCTGTAAGGTCATGAAGCTCAGGAGACACAGACACCACAGAAGAAGAATGCCTAGATGTTGTAAAGGGCTGGGCCTGTTCTAGATCAAGACTTCACCTATAGGGGGGCTTGTTAAGCCACACAATAACAGATCAGATCAAACAAAAGGTAAGGAAAATAAATGTTCCCTGTAGGATCTGTTCCACTATGTTCTCCAACACTAATACTAACAATCTGAGCCTGTTGCCTGCGAGAACAAGCTCTTTAAGTGGCTGTAACGTTACATTGATTCTGTGCAATTGCCCTTGCAGCGCTTGCAGCTACATTGCTCTTACTCAATAATTGTTGTCCCTATTAATCACTTGAACACAGGCTGAAAAATAACTAAGCTCCCCTTTAATTATCCTCTTTCAGACAGACTTTGAACATCAGTGGCAAAAGAAATGTGATGACAGACGATCCATCAGTTTATATAGAGCTCAGATTTAACTGAGGGTGTGTCCAAACAGATCAGTGGCTGAATAATGAAGACGTATCTGACCCCTGGGTGTGTAGACATAGATGTTTGACAAAGATAGTGATGTCCAGATGAGTAGAAAGTGGTAAAACGCCCAGAGTCACCTACTGCACTGCACACACAGCCCAGAGTTCCCGGCTACGCCCATCATGTGCACGCCAAAGACAATCAATCCCTAGCTGCTGCCATCGTGGCTGCTCGCTCCCAGGGTGAGAAAAGGTCCCGGCTTTGCTTGGCTTGAGGTGAGCAGCAGCATCATAAATTCAATTTTGAAATAACAGAATCCAGGATATCCTGTGGTTAACCACCAAGGCACAGATATCCGATTGTCTAACCAAAAGGAGCACCCACGCCTGTAATCCTGTCGTCTCTGATAGATGAAATATGGATGTTTGAGGAGATTTCAGGAACACGAGAGTGACTCCAGATGCCCTTTGCCGTGAGGAAACTCACTTATTTAGCTAGCTGGGCTGATTCTTGATAGCATTTGCTTGGAGGGTTTAGACTCGGAACATTAGTCAATTCCTTTGGAACAATTAAAGGTTCACTGTGTAAGACATGGCCAGAATTTTGGTTTAAAACATTCAAAACTATGAACGAACATAACTAACAGAATGTGAAGAGGCCCGTCCAGTCTTGGATACCACCTCTACCTCATGGCGTGGTAGTGAGTCACTGTAGCGTAGGACAAAGAAGTTGAGCTGCTCTGCGTGCTTGTCCAACACATTGGAGCTAAAGCCCCCAGTCATTACCCTTTTGTACCAAAGCAGTTCTCAAACTGTTCTTCCCGTTTTGACAGCAACAGAAGCAGGAAAACTGGCTCCAGAGCGGCACCAATTCTTTGCTCGTCCTTTAACCATGAACTGCTTACTTCAAGGGCTGGAGGCGGGATTATCATGACCAACAAAACCAACTACAACATGTATCATTAATGTTTATTTAATTTGTTTAAGTGCGATGTGATCGATACAGGCTAGCGTTAGTTTAGGAGGGCTAACATCAACATCTAATGTTCAGTGTTAATAAGAACGTTATCATCGTCCATAGCGATCAAGACAAGCAGCACAAATGTGTTGTACCAGTCGTGTTCGGATGCCAATGTCGGCTCGCAAAGCCAGGAGCAACCTTTGTAGTCCGCCATTGTTGTTATTATGCTGGGACACTGGAGAAATGACACTTTGATATAAAGTAGTCAGTGTACGGCTTGTATAACAGTGTAAATTTCCTGTCTCCTCAAATTAACTCAACACACAGCCATTCATGTCTAAACTGCTGACAACAAAAGTGCAACAAATGTCAAATTGTGCCAAAATTGTCAATATTTTGTATGGTCACCAGCCTTAACCCTCCTGGGCATGGAGACCTTTTAACACCAACGAGTCATGTGACACCGGGAGGGAAAATGGCTAATTGGACACAATTAGGAAAATTTTGTATTCACTCTTGTTGCCAGTGGTTTCAACATTAATGGCTGTGTGTTGAATTAATATGGCGTAGTTTTTTTCCACAGGATTGATGCAGAACTGCAAATATTTCTTTTAGAGAAATAAGTAACATGTAAGGTAAGATATTTATCGAAACATTGTGCAATTAATGACAACAGGTCCAGGAGCATTTGTTTGAGGAAATGTTAAAATTAGATCATAATTAAGTTTGAATTTTGGAAATCGAACAATAATTTCTATTCTTTACAGTTCCTGGCCATGATAAATTGTGTAATTTTGTTGATTTTTAAAGAAAGCATGGCAGCATCATCAGTCCTTGACCTCACGTCACATTGCCATACCTCGGCTTTCGCTGATACATCATCCCTGTTTGTGGTCACATATTACACAAAAACATTACTACTGTACATAATGATAAGAGACACCTTATACTTTTATTTTCTCAAAACATCTCACAGCAGTGTCAGTACATAACAAGCAGGTTCGTGCACGCATTTGTGTGTCATGTCCTTTCACTGAAACCAGCCACTGTTGTGATACGAGGTGAAACTTCGGCAGGCCCAGCCCCGACTACACAATGAAGACATCCTTAGAGATGGCCTGTGTTTACTGCCGGGTTGTCAGGGAGTCCTCCTCACTCAGGCAATAAGGAAGGGGATTATTTGCTTTGGCTGTGGAAGAAGGCTCTAATCAGATCACCGTGACATGTGAACACACTATTTGTCCTCCCCGCCACCCAACTCTCTCCATCCCTGAAGAGTTTCTGTTCACCTTTCACCTCCTCACCTCGGGTCTTCCGACAAACAGTTCCTCAGGTTGTGAAATATGTCTGAGAAAAGCATTAAGAGACTACACACCCAGTGACTGCACTTTTTAATGTATTTGCTGTACATCAATCACAATAAAACGGCTTAAAACATCCATCTTCATACACACACACTCCAAAAACATCAATCACACTAAAATCTCGCCGGGCTTCACGTGTAATTGTTTTCTCTCTCATTTGCTCTTCCATTGTCTTCGCTGCTACCCAGCATGTGAACAGAAAGAGGGCAAGATAAAGTAGATCGCTCAGGTTTTGGGGGGAATTGTCATGTCTAATTGCCACATCGTCTGCCTTATCTGATCTTGCAGGGCTGTTATTGTAATGAAACACCGGTGGAGACGAGCCAGGAAAGGTGAAGATTACACAGCCTGAGCCAGTCATGGCACAATCCATCCCTTCATCGCTCTGGGTTTTCCACACTCTTCGTCCAGGAAGTATAGTGGGGCATGTGAGGGCTGGATGTGGGCTGGAGGAGGGCGGCAGGAGTGCTGAGGTAACCACTCTGATAAGTGATGCATCTCTGCACTGCATTGTGCATTGTACTTTGACATGACAACCCCATTGTGAGGACAGTGTTCGCTGTAAAGAAGCAACAAAGGCTGATTATTTTCTGAGAGGGAAAGGTCAGGTTCCAGCCTGTCGATACTTTAGTGTGTCAGGCTGCTTGTGTGTTTCACACCTCTTCAAATGACTATTATTAATGATGAATACATTATTTCATCAGGTCCGTTTTGTTTGTGACAAGGATAAATCAGTGGCCTGCATGCTTGTGCACTCAGGTATTTCTCGCTGTTTTAGCCTCTAAAAGCCAAACCTTGTGAAATATGTTGGTGTGAATTATAATGCGACCCTTTAGTGCCCTGCCATGGTTTCACAAGGTATTGCAGTATTTAATTTTTTTCACATAATCATTGTTTGGCAGCTTTTCTCAATTATTATTCCTACTTTTAAACCAGCAACATAGAGAGTAAAACACAACTGCTGCTACATTTCCATGATATACGACATACCTTCTTTATAATTCTAAATTGCATTAGAGCTGAATCTCAAATTCACTTTTCCCAACAGTAAGTGGGTTTAGCAATGACTCTAATGTCCAAATGTCCTCGACAAACGTGGGTCTGGAGCAGATGTGATGCATTTTTTTTGCATTCCAGTTTATATTGAAGAAGGAATTAGTGGTTGAGTTTCATGGAAAGCAACAGCGATGTTTTGAATTATGGTTTGGACTGAATGATGGATATCACTCATGTCTATTAAGCTGAGGTTTATTTACAGACACAGCGCTACATGTAAGACAAGCGATGGAGGCCTCTCACTCTCATTCTGCCACAAGGCATCTGTTTAACGGCATTTAAATAGTGTGTTAAAGGCAACATAATAAGCTCATACTTAAACTTGTTTACATGCTTTAATAATCAAAATAACAGTATTTCTCTCATATTGTCTGTTTAAATATACCTGTAATCACCTTCTGCATGAAACACTGTTTGAGGCTACCTCCCGAAAAAGCCCAGAAAAATATGTATTTGGCGTATTCATAGTCTAATATGTGCATTTGACATGGGAGAGGGAGCCAGCTCTGACTGGCTTTTTGAATCACATGTTTTCTGCCCACAAATAACTTGGTGGGTTGTCTTATTTCACAGTGTGTGGATTGTCTTCCCTCCAGATACCAAATGTATTTTTTTGTGTTTTGTGATGTAGTTAACAATCTGCTGTGTATCCTCAGTAATCACAACTCACATCAGCTGTGGTGCTTCATTTCTTTGCTTGTCTCAGGCAGCAAGGCGCCTTTTGTTTGGTCCCTCACAGTCTTCAGGAAGGACATGATGCCCGAGCCGCCGGTGCCCCTCTCCTCTAACGCTGTGGGTGCTCTGCTGATCACCTCCTCGTCTGAGTCCTGGCTCTGGTTTCGAAGTTGCCGGGCGCGGGCAGCAGGTACAGTGATGTAGCGGCTGACGACATTGATGTGATAGCTGCGCAGGGCCAACAGTTTTGTGACGCAGTGCTCAAAGGCCTGGCTCAGCCGCTCGCTGGCCTGCTGCTGGACAAAACTCTTGAGCGAGGGTTGCATCGAGATGTCCTGGATCAGCTGTTTGTGGGCAGGTAGCATGTAGTTCCTCATGCGTGTTAGAAAGGCACCTAAAGGGTAAGTATCACCATAATTAGTCCTTAATAAACCTCTCTGGTATTGCTGTAATCAATCAAATAGAAAACAGTCATCTTACCACTTTTTGCTTCATGTTTGACCCCCAGAACTTCATCAAAGCAGTGCAGCAGGCTGCTCTGTGCAGCGCTCCCACCTGAATACTCCATTGGCTCTGCCTGGACCCCTTCATACACCAGGCCATTTGGCATACTGGGGTTGTCTTTCCAGCTATGCATGTGAACACAAACGTGTCAAAAACATGGTTCACTTTACAAATTCATGACTAATCAGTCAAATAAAGAAAGACTACTTCTGTACCCAGACAGGTAGATCCTCATGATGCCATAGAAGACCGAAGACTCCACGTACACTTAAGAAAAATCACATTTATCAAAATACTAATCAACAGGGAAATAGCATTACTGCTCAGTTATTTTACGAGGCATACCGTGCATCAGTTTAAGTGCATCTGTCATGTCCTGTATAGACTGACTGATGTCCTCCAGCGCTCTGGTCACAGCCTCGCTGTCTCCACACCTGACACCATTGATCACAGTGGGAATGTTCTGCAATGCAGGTAACAATCAATCCTTGTTTTTTTTTTTATTGTATCAACTGACTTATTTTTGGATATATATTCACCCTCAGTGCAGGGACGGCTGCCAGCTCCACCAGCAGAGTAACCATAAAGAAACCGCGCACGCTGTCTCCACCTGGCAAGCTGACCAGCAGCTCCAGGTTCCTGCATGGCGAATGTAAAACAGTAACCTTTGCATACATCAGAATATTACTATGTGTAGGGGGAGGATACTGGTGAAAATATACTCACTCCATGTCAAAAGGCCTGGCACAGGAGATATAATGTTGAACATGGAAAAGAGAGAGGACAGATTTATAGCTGTTCAAGATGCAGTCGAGCCACATGCAGGAGATAACAGGCCTTACTTACCCCTCTGGATCTCTCTTCCTCCAGTTAGCCAGTACGGCATCTACATGGGTGAGAATTGGGGGGAGTCCTAAGCGCTGGGACACCTCCCAGTATGGGACCGCCAGGCTCTGTGGCAGCATCTTAGAGGAGGATTATTGAAGATGGGAAGTCATTCATAGTTAATAGTGTAATCATTTAAGTGTAGATTGTGGAGCATTTTTTATCAGGCAGGGAAGGAAAAAGTCAGTATGACATGAATAAAAATAGATACACCTCCACTGTGTTGTTCTCTCCCTCCTGCCAGACGTAGCCCATGCTCATCACGCTGAGAGCCAGGTGGGCCAGCCGTAACTCCCGGTGCTTCTGCAGAAACTGGCTGCTCAGCAGCGGCATCTGGACACACGGAGCAGCAACACTCACTGAACTATGGCTCCATAAACAGAGCGAATTGTCCTTTTCATACTTTATTATCCCCACTTACCTTGTTAATGTGGGAGCGCAACTCGTGAGAGTGCACAAGCTCTGGGACACGCAGGGCAATATCCATCCATGGCTGGTAGTAAAGTGGAAGCTCTTCCTTTGAAAGTCAAATTAAGAAATATGTTGATGACCACCATGACAAATGAAAATGAAAGCAGAGCAGTGCACAGATGTGAGAGCCCCAAGTATGGAAGGATGTAATGCAGCGGTCATCAACTGACTGCACAGAGAAATAGTTTATTGGAGGAAAAAAATGCATTGTGGTATGTAGCATATTTACGAAGACGTTTCCGTAATCACAGTTTTTAACCATCACTCCTCAGTGAACTTCCTCTTTGACAGAAGTTTTCTGCAACATTTTCTTGTTAAGTTTCTAGTTATCATTAAGGATTTCACATGTTTTTTAGGAGGAGCAAAAAAACTAGCATTAATTTAGTGAGAAACTGAAAATATCAAACAAATGACAAACTAACTAGGTACAAGTACTCTTTTTTTTCGGGCCCCAGAGTGGTTGTTTATAAAAAGTCAGGCCCTTAGACAAATGTAGTTGATGACTCCTGATGTAAGGTGATTGTGAGGTCATTATTTTTATTTTAAGGATGCTTACCTTTAAAACTCCTGCCTGAATTTGCATTTCATTGTTCTGTGTTGCTACGTGCACAGAGACCCTGCCAGAATGTGATTTTGTAAACACACTCTGCTGATAAAGTTCATTACATAAAGCAAACAGGAACAATGCCAAATGTCCACTTCCCCTCGGTCAATTGGTCTCAGTCAATACCCCCCAGTCATAAGTTCACTGTTTTGTGAGTGCTAAACTGTGAGCACTATTTACATAAACTAATCCATTTAGCTAAATATTTCCCTGTGACTACATGTGCATAAGGTAAAAATGTACGAACTGTGAAAAGGTAGAAAAAGAAACTAATCCACAGAGCTTTCCACCTACCAGAGGATCAGGGAGGATGAAGCCGAGCTCCTCAGAGACATGGTAGGAGTCCAGAGAGAAAACAGAGTTGGAGTCTGATTCAGCAGCAGCCATCGGGACAGAAACAGAAACCCACCAACAGTGACTAACTCTGACTATCTGAATGCTTCAAGAGACCCCAACCTGTCTGGACTCCGGCCCTGAGCTCTCTTTAAGGCTACTGTCAATAATAGCTATTGATTAAACAACATTTATCCCTCACTTCTGCTATTGCGCAATTCTAAGTTAAGCGTGGCAAATCAGTACCTACGCTTCACTGAGTGGATCATTAAGTCCGCCTTTAATGGGAAAAAGGTTGCCTGAACATTATCTTACATTATTATGAGACTTCTTCTTTCACTTTGCTCATTGATTCCAAGGATGAGTCAGCAAGTTTAATCCAGAAAGAGTGACAGAACAATGGGCCACTGGACAAGAGTAAATGTCTTTTTTTAGCTAAATAAAAGGCAGCAAGTGAAAGTCAAGCTGGTTTTCTTGCTGTTGGAGTAGTCAGTAACATAAGCTGGGTTTCCTGTAGCCCTGATTTCTTTTTTTGTCAGAAACATGACTATCGCAAGCAGCCTGGCTACTGTCCAGAGCAAGAAACAACAGGAAGCATCCGGGTGGCAAGTCTAAACACTGATGGTGTCATTGTACTATACAATCAATATTTACTTTATAATGATAAGTTGAAGCAAAAACTTATTAAAAATGTTTATATTGAGTAATTTATTAGTTCAGGAGACTTGGCAGCTACCGTCTTCCATACCTGAAACACCTGAAAACCTCGAGCTTCCCAGCGTCGAGTTCATACATGAACAATTGTCTCCAGAATTCCAAGTATCAGTTATTATATTACACTATTAATGTATAAATGTGTAACAGTGTTGCGGTTAGAAACAAATCACAATATTATAACCTAAAACAGCCAAGTGGTTTGCATAAACTGCACAAACATGCAAAAAGTGATTGAATTACCAAACATAAAAACTTGAATTCCCAGAAAACGAGTAAAAGGGCAACAGAAAAGGTTTACTGAAGGTTATTTCCACCTCCAGTCCGATGACCTCCGCTCTGTCCACATACTGATATCCAATTCAG
This sequence comes from Serranus cabrilla, assembly GCA_903364295.1. Classification (NCBI taxonomy): domain Eukaryota; kingdom Metazoa; phylum Chordata; class Actinopteri; order Perciformes; family Serranidae; genus Serranus; species Serranus cabrilla. The sequence goes on from CAFUXE010001057.1 coordinate 817,544, forward strand.
GGTTGCGTTCACCTCTCCTCTGTCATCATTATATATTAATAATAATGTTTAACTTTGAGTACCTGTTTTTCTTCTCCTGCTATGCCTACTAAACAGTAGAGTCAGTAGAAGTCACTTACCACTGGATTCCTACTTATATGTTATTATATTATTTTGTTAAATGTGTTGCAATGCAATGCATCATTTCAGTTTCATGCATTCTTATTTTGAAGGAAGTATTTCCAGGCTTTGCTCTGTTTTTATGTCTGCTTCTGTTCAGGAGAGGATCGAAGGAAATTTAGACTGTCAGCCTCACCTGGTGGAAAAGACTGAACATTGCAGGAGTTATAGTATAAAGGGGATTTACATAATATGGACACAAGTGAAGACATTTTTATTCATATGGCCCAATATCACAATATCAAACCCTTCTCAAAATGGGAAAAAACGGAAGAAACTTCAGGAAGAGCAACTGAGGAACAAACAGACATGCAAAATGGTACATGATAGGAAATCCATTTGACAAAAGTATAAATAGAATATTAATATATTTGGGAGAGATGGATCCAGGAGGATGAAAAGCAGCTTTTAGCCACATGACCTCCTTTCCACCATGTAACCTGAAAAGACAACAAGAAATTTGAACACACAAGAAGCAGAAATGTGAATCTGCTGTTCCTCCAGATCAACACCAAAAGTGCATTTTACTATGTAAACTGCTGTGTCTCTCAACAAGGTATAAACCTGAAGAATGATGCATGTTGTTGAAGTGTCTCTCTCTCCCAATAAATCCAGTGCAGCTTTGGCATAAATGTGATCTAAAATTTGCAAGTAGAGTATAAAGGTCAACTGTAATTTGATCCTCTTGGTCCTGGGACAAAGTTAAGATGTACAAACACTGGATTGCATTGTTAGACGGTGTAATGTGGAGCTCAGAGTAAGACAGAGGGACGGAGGTCAAAGATAAACCTTTAATGTGGATTTAAAACTTCCCTGAACTGTAACTTCTGAGGGTGAGAAGACACAGAGTTACTGAAACGAACTGAAGTGGAAATAAAAGCGATTTAACAGATAAAAACTCACCAGCAGCTGTGCACGATGGCCGTCAGTACCTGTGAGTGGTGAGTAGTTTTTATTTATCACAGACCAGCCAAAGTAACGTCTTTGCTTTTAATCCTGAGGCTGCGATATCACACCAATAACTGCTTTCTGCCAAAGTGTGAAACAATAAACTAACTGCAAATTAGAGCCATTGCTGCATCTGTCAACACTGTGAAAGGCGCCATTCTCCTAATTATTAATACTGTGTGATAACTGTGATAAATGGTAGATTTAACTCTGTGATCTTTAAAATAATTGTTTCATGGTATCCACTCAGTCCTTTTCAGTTTTTGCAAGTTTATTGCATACAGTGTTTGATAGGACGGATGTGTCCAAGTGAGGGCTATGTATGAATGTTGTTGTATTGTAAATTGTACTCTGCCCTCTCTTTTCTCTTTCTTTTATAAGGACTGCAGATGGAAATTAGCTACTAAACTATAATCTGGTACAAGCATCTTTGCCTATTGGCATTATGTATCTGTACATGGTCCTTTTAAATAAATAAATACATCAGTTTTCTGTTTAATTTTACATACATTTTTTTGATCATTTCTCTTTAATACATGCAAAGACATAAATACACTGTTTGAAGGAGCCAAAGGAGTTAATTTAGCACCAGGAAACGGCTCATCCTCTATATAAAGCTCAACAGCTATCGTGACTCATGCGTTTTCTTTTTAGCTCTCTTCAATGAAACAGTGACAAGTGGATCGAACCAAACAGTTTTATTGTTTGTGTGCCCGACATCTGATTCTTGTTTTTTTTTTTTTATAAAATGTGTGCCATGTATCCAAGCCACATATACAACCACTATATATAGGCTATACTGTACATCATGGAGGGATTACTGACAGGCATGCTGGGCACAAGCCAACTGACCCACAGTGTTGGCCTGGCCTTCACCTGCAAAATGTCACTGAAAAAGACCCGTACCAATCAAAGAGACACAAAGTTACCAAGAAAGAAACAAAATGACCACACAGACACACAATAGACCAAAAACAACACAATATGACCACAAAGAGACACAAAATTACTATAAAGAGACACAAAACAACCATAAAATGAACACAAAAAGATGTTATTAGACACAGTGCCCTGTGTCTAATAATAATCTGCCCATGCCCACTTGACCTGCACAGGTTCATCACCAGTGTTCACCGCTCCAGAGCTCCACTGGATGAGCCCAACCTGTCCCAAGTGAAAATGTAGTAGACACGCCCCTGGATACAACACTTTCAGTTAAGCTGATCATTCATGCTGAAGCGTGTAGTGCAGCACTGTACACACGCTATTTAACCCAGCCTGAGCGCACGAGGGGCGTTTAAGGTATTTTGATATATCTCAAAAACACAAACATACTGTGAAGTGTGGTCCAGAAAGTGAGAAAGAAAAGAAACACACGTGCTGGGCTGAAGGGCAGTGTACCCAGGCTGCTGCGGAATGAGATTTGTGCGACTTTAAAGTGGATCAGTGTTTTGTAATGAATGGGTTTTTTTCCTCGGTGCCTGCCTATTATTAGCTACGGAGGCCTTACAGTAAGTGGAGGTGGTTCCATGACGGTCAGGGCTGCAGCTCTGCAGCGCACCGACAGGCTTCAGATCAGCGTTCGTATTTTTGGCAATGCAATCGGACTTATCGCGCTGATCCAGGGGAAGGTTTCCTGAACACATCTGCGGTCCGCCGCCTATTTCCAAGCCTCGTTCACCTTGCCTTGAAGATGAAGTTAAACACGAGCTGCCGTCAGGTGCAAGCCGCATCAGATGGAGCCCTGCTTTTTATCTCGTTCATCGACCAACCCGATGCAGCACTTCCTTATGTTGCGGTAAGGGAGAGACGAAGCGTGTTTCCTGTAGAGGCAACAAGCTGGTTTTATTTCCTTATCTCTGGGGTTTTTTTCTCGCTATGAACGCGGAGCCAGATAAACAGGCTCAAGAGTCAGTGACGGGGTGTTACATAAGGTGTAATGCAGCAGAGCCTCATGACTAGTGTCTCGGTGGTGGTGGGACTGTTCGGTCCTTCTGGTAGGATATGCACAATTTTATCATCTTTGTTGTGGATGATAACCGAGGCTGCGAGCTTATTTAATGCTGATTTGTGTCGGAGGATAATCTGCAGGCGCTGCATGGGTTATTTTAGAGTCTGACCATGTAAAAAATGATGAAATAATTCGGGAGTTGCGCAGTGTAGACTGTTACCGGAAAGGGCATATGAATGAGCAATATTAAAGGCGGTGTATCTCTATGATGACACACAGGCCCAGCCTAAGGTCAGACTGTCAGATGTTTTAATGTATTTTTTCCCGAAATGCATGTGAAACCTAGCCTATAGGGATGCAGATTGTGCAGTCACTGAAAGGCTGCTTTTATGAATGGCTGCAAACGTCAACCGTCAGAAAAAAAAATCATAGTAACCCCTAATAGTAATCTCTGGGGCATTATGTAAAAGTGCTTTGAATTTTTTTTTTATTCTGCTAAATGGAATGAAAAGTGTTTTCTGATTGTCATACTAAAAAAAAAAAAAAATCAGAAATGTGGTTGTAGTGTAGGTGAGGAGTGATGCTGTAAGGAGTGGGGCAGTTATTTCTTTACTGCACATCGTCCTGGTCCAGGCAGGGACAGGCACACCAGGGGCGTCTGACCTCATTCATAAGAAGTGAGACTATGAATGAGTCTTCTAATCTGAGGCTGTCACTGCCAGTGCAGTCACTATTTCAAGGCGAAACTGCAGACATGTAGATCTGGTCCATTATATGATAAAGCCTGGGCACACGTGATGTGTTGTGGCTCAAGTTTAAAGTAAATAAAGCAATGACACTAGCATGACACACCAGAAATGAGGATCTATATGCTGCCGAGTAAGAAAAAAAAAAGCAGGATCAGTGTGTTAGATGGAAGATTGTCTGATATAGGCTGTGACACTGAGACACACAGGCTACAGTTCCCTTGGAAACGAGTCCGGCTACCTAAATCATCAGCCACCATTTCCAAGAGACAGAAATAGCCTATTTACCTATTCACTCCCATTTTATTTGATAAGGGTGTATTTGTGGATGTCAGATTTTTAGTAGTTATTGTGATGATGGAAGCCACAGTCAGCCTTGAGGTGAGGTTGTTTGGATGGTAAGGTAAGAACTGTAAACAGGGAAAGTTATTTTCGGCTTGCAGATGGCTGGTGGGATTACAGGAACCGTATCAGCTTTAACCCATAGCAGACAAAGAGTTTACTTAGAAATGGGTTATTCTTTTGGAGCTGAATGTGCTTTTCCCTTACCATTAACTAAAAATGTTGCAAACTGCTCCAAAAAAAGGAATCCTTCCCCTTTTAGTTTGCTTGTCCCTTTAAATTTTTTCCTCTATCAGGAGCAAGGACAGGGAACTTGTGAATGGGCACAGGCAAGTCACGAGACCGTCCATTGATAGCTCTGCAGGCAGAACGAGCAGTGCAGATGAGGAGTAGCCACAGTGTCTAATATCCGTATTGATCCGTGTTCCTGCGCTGTTCAGGACAATAGTTTAGGGTTTCAGGTGCTGATGCAGCTTTCTGTGCTTCTTTGTGTTTTGACAGGTCCCAGCTGACAGATTCTGATATGGACTATGAGAGGCCAAACGTTGAAACTATCAAGTGTGTGGTGGTGGGAGACAATGCAGTCGGAAAGACCCGCCTTATCTGTGCTCGGGCCTGCAATGCCACACTGACTCAGTACCAGTTACTCGCTACACATGTGCCCACAGTCTGGGCAATCGACCAGTACAGAGTCTGCCAGGAGGTGAGTACGCAAGCTTATTTTCAGAATGTGAAAAGATGTTTTTGAGCATTTTCAATCTCTGGACTCACACTCACTAAATAATAAATATTGTTGACTATGTCACCTCTCATCAGGTATTGGAGCGCTCCAGAGATGTGGTGGATGACGTCAGTGTGTCCCTTCGTCTCTGGGATACTTTTGGAGACCATCATAAGGACCGGCGTTTTGCATACGGCAGGTGAGATATTGTACATTTCAATGCTTGTCTGTCACTTTGTGATCTTCTGCTTCCTGAGTTGAGTGAACTTGCCCTGCGTCTTCCCTTCAGGTCTGATGTGGTGGTACTATGCTTCTCAATCGCTAACCCCAACTCTCTGTACCATGTGAAAACCATGTGGTACCCTGAAATCAAGCACTTTTGCCCCCGTGCTCCTGTTATCTTGGTGGGCTGTCAGCTGGACCTGCGCTATGCGGACCTGGAGGCAGTGAACAGGGCTCGGAGGCCTTTAGCTAGGTAGTGAGATTTGCATTTCAATAAGATTCAAAGCAATTATTTATGATTTTCTAGCTTCAGATATGCCTTTAATTTATTTTCTTGTTTTTCAGACCAATTAAATCCAATGAGATCCTTCCTCCGGAGAGAGGCCGGGAGGTGGCCAAAGAGTTGGGAGTGCCATATTATGAAACCAGTGTTGTTGCTCAATTTGGAGTCAAGGACGTCTTTGATAACGCGATCCGAGCTGCGCTCATCTCACGCCGACACCTGCAGTTTTGGAAATCTCACCTCCGAAACGTCCAGCGGCCTCTCCTTCAGGCGCCCTTCCTGCCACCAAAACCTCCACCACCTATAATCACTGTGCCTCCTCCCCCCACCACCACAGAGGAGCATCCAGTCGGTCTTCTGGAGGACCCACACTGTGCTGACGTCATCCTGGTCCTGCAGGAGCGACAGAAAATCTTTGCACACAAGATTTACTTGGCGACATCCTCTTCAAAGTTCTACGACCTCTTTATTATGGACACTCATAATGAGGAGCCAGAAAGGCCTTCTCGTGGTCCTCTCTCTGGCAGAGAGCTGCTGATGCGTGCTGCTAGCTTTGATGTTTGCGAAAGCAGCGACGACGGAGACCGGGCCAACCTGAGAGCCTGCACTAGCGACGGGACCTTGAAAGACTCCCAGGGGGGCCGGCGGGGCAGGCTGCTCTCTTCGTGGAGCCGAGCGTTCGTCAGCATCCAGGAGGAGCTGGTGGATGACCCCGTCACGTACAGCCCCAGGCCCATGACTGTAGTGCACATGGACCAGTCCATGCAGCTGGGTCCTTTCCGAGCAGTGCTCCGCTACCTGTACACAGGTCAGCTGGACGAGAACGAGAAAGAGCTAATGCACATTGCACACATTGCTGAGCTGCTGGAGGTCTTTGACCTGCGGATGATGGTGGCAAACATACTTAACAATGAAGCCTTCATGAACCAAGAAATCACCAAAGCCTTCCATGTACGGCGCACAAACAGAGTCAAAGAGTGCTTGGCCAAAGGCACCTTTTCTGGTGAGTGGAAGTCATTCATCCGTAGTTGCAGGGTGGACAGCCACAGAGTGCTTGAGTACTCTTATTCAAGTGCATTTTTTAATACCTGCAGTGTTAATTTTTTGGGGGTAAAAATATGACTTTTAGTCCTCTACATTCAAAGGACAAATATTGTACTTTTGGCTACATTTCAAGTTAAAAAAAATCACAGTAAACTAGTCCTCCTTTGCCCATCAGTCAAGTTCAAATGCTACATTTTTTAATTCAAGACGGATTCATGTTGTTTCAAATATTTGCTCTGTTTACAATACACAAAGTTTATCACTATAAAAAATAATAAGAAACGACTTTAAGCCTTTAAAAACTGTCATTCAACATGACAATGCATGTAGAGGAAGCCTATTAACATTAGTTTACACATTTTAAACAAAGTTGTCTCCACATATATTTGCTGCAGCACTTATGCTGTTGTTGGTCAAAGGACCTTTTATTGATTTGCCTGCCAAGTTGTCATATTGGGACGTAGTGAAAAATCAAGAGTTAATGGAACTGACTAAAGTCCTGTCAGAAATATATATATTTTAATTTTGTCAAATAAACACAGTACAATGTATTGACATTAAAAAGGAAATGTAATTTTAAATAATAATATTCTGATAAGCAAGTACTATTAGTAATATTTGGAGTTGATTACACTGCATATTTGCTCTAGTGTTCTGCTTAAAATGCAGGTGTAATATAGTGTCTGTTTCTCACTTACAGATGTAGTATTCAAGCTAGATGATGGGACCATCATGGCCCACAAGCCTTTACTCATCTCTAGTTGTGACTGGATGGCAGCTATGTTTGGCGGGCCTTTTGTGGAGAGCTGCACCAAAGAGGTAAGTCAGTCTACATCACTAGTTTTGAGTTGTGAACTAAATAAAACCAGCAGATTTCAAAGTCATTACAGAGTAAAATATGTGTTCCACGATGCTCAGAATTTCCAGCGACATTCTTACCGCCTGTCGATTTATAAAACTGTAGCATTTAATTACTCTATTACTACACAAAGCACACTAGTGCAGCAAAGATCATTACATGTACTGACCCAAGTGGAGCTCAGATGAACTTTGTGGTGTGCGTACAGAGTTTAATTTAATTAGAGGATTGAAAGTCTGTTGTAATACAATTAGGGTGGCTTTCGTGATCCAAACCTACTGTAGGTCAGTGAGCTCAGCTGTGTTTGGGAGGTTACTTTAAAAAACGTATTCCACTACAGATCACTGAATTCATGCTGTAAAATACAATCTGTCTTATATTGCACAAATTCCTGACAGTGTTCTGGCTGTGCTTCTTCTCTGTCACGGTCAAAGTGTTTCACTCGTGCGTGGCTCATGTAAACAGTATAGCAAAGTAAACAAAAACAACCTGGAAGGGGGCTTGGAGATCACAGACATCCGCCAAAAGCCAAGCCCTGTCTCACAAGAGAAGAAGAGTTTATTCAGTGATTCAGATCCGCTCCAAAATGTAATGGGGTCTTTCTTTGTCCATGCTACGCCCTTCCCCAGAGTTATATGAAAACTGGGCCAGTAGTTTTTACGTAATCCTTCTGACAAACAAACTGGACTGAAAACATGACCTCCTGGGCAGAGGTAATGAAGTAATCCGTTCAACTAATCTGTTTTATTCTATCTTAAGACAGTAATTCGATTCAGAATTCGACCAATTTAAACTGGAACTCACAGAACACAGTTACTTATATTCTGTAATTTAAATTGTAACATCGTTACTGTTTTTCCTCCTTAACAGAAGGTAATGCTGCTTTAAGAAAATGCATTCAAGAAATACTTCTGCAGGTAGTTTAAGATTTAAAAAAATATCAAATTATCAAAATATATATAGGGCTCAAAAAAACCTTTTTTGTGATTTACATTTTTTATTGTCATTTTTTTGCAGTAAACAAACAACTCCAGATACTAAAAATGACAATAATATAAATAAAATAATATAAATTAAATAAATTAATATTGATAAAAAGTAGATATATATTTAAAATGACAATAATATAAATAAAATAATATAAATTAAATTAATTAAATTTGATTTAAAAAAGTATAAATATATATCTATATTTATCTATATATATATATTTATATATAATGAAGAAGGAAGAAAAAAGTAAGTAAATAAATATAGTACATACATATAGATATATACAGATGTACACATTTTTTTCTTCACTCCAAAGGCACAAAAACAATCACATTTTCTCCCATTTGACTTTCATTACATCATATAAACACAAAGGTCAAAAGAAGATCTCCTCTCAGTTTCCTATGAAATGCTCGACACAGCAGAATCCTGGTGCCTCTGAGTCGTGACTGTGTCACATGTTCCTGTTTCTAAGGTGCTGTTTCCAAACACAACTCGCAGCTGTATGAGGGCCGTGCTGGAATATCTCTATACGGGGCGCTTCTGTTCTCGGCCTGACCTGGATGCAATGGAGCTTATTGTTCTCGCCAATCGTCTTTGCCTCCCCCACCTGGTTGCACTTACAGGTACTACATTTGGTGTAGTTATTACCCTGTAAACCACAGGATGGTATTACACGGAGCTGTTGTGCTAATGCAAACAGTGACCAGCTTTTATGTTTCTTTCAGAGCTCTACACAGTCACAGTATTGACGGAGGCAGCGATGATGGGGGCTGACATTGATGGAGATGTGCTGGTGTACTTGGATATGGCCCAGGTAGTGTGACCTGTCAATCATCAGTAAACAGGGAGGGCTCTGAAAGCTCCGAAATAATGCTTCAGCAAATTGGGATTATATTAATGAGGGCATTTCTCAGCAAGAGCTGCTCTGCAGGCTGAAATAATCTTTACTCCTCGAAGGTGCAGCCAAAGAAACTCTGTTTTTCAGAGTGCAAGTCAGCTGTTTGCTATAATGAATAGCGACGGATCTTTGGGGCAGTTGGAATTTAGGACTTACTGTAGGAGTCAGGCTCAGCACTTTAGTTCACCTCATCATTCAGCTGTGCTTTCGCTTCAGCTCCAGCTCCTCAGTGTCATGCAAGGTTGCATTAGCAAACAGGCAAAGACGCTCGTGAGCCACATGTTTGTATGATTAAATACTAATTCTTTGGTAATATGCACCATTAAGGCACAAGAATAACATATACAGTAAAAGTGAAGGTGTTTTTAGATTCCTGCATTTTTCTTTCTTATCTTAAGGCCCTTTTTATATTATAAAGTAGCCATTTGTATACTATCACATGCCCTACTAATGTCATTATAAACATTAGCATGTTAATTTTAGCATGCTAATGTTAGTATGAAGGTTTTCAACACAACTAGTTCAGTAGATAGAGCAAAGTCTGACCCAGTCATGTAAACATAGCAATCTGAACCTGAAGACACTTAAATAGGTTTAATCTTTTCATTCAGGCATCATTGACCATCCAGGTCTATGAGTTGTCTGCATCCCAAACAACAACAACAACAACATAACTACACATCAAGTATCCATATTGTGCAAAAACAGTTCGCAAATATAAAAATCACACATTTTGTTTGTTGTTGACAGTTCCACGGCGCCCAACAGCTCACTGGCTGGTGTCTTCACCACATCTGCACCAACTATAACAGTGTCTGCCGCAAGTTTCCCCGAGAGATGAAGGCCAAGTCTACAGGTAACACATGTGTGATCTGGTAGCACACTATCAAACATTAAATAAACACCATCCTAATAATAATACTTAACACTAACCTGGCATACAGTGTTGCAAAATCGCAAAGTAAATTACGTAAATTATTAATGTCTGCTTCTCTAAAACTGCCATCCCCTGTAAAACACTGTTTATGGATAAACAGAACTATCCCTTAAAGGCTGTGTTTATGTATTAAAATGCAGTATGTACACTATTTAAATGTCCTTTTATAATCTATTACTAGGACAAATGTTCTTCAAAAACGGTCCTAATGGACTCAAACGTAACCCATGGCACTTAAAAAAATAAAATAAAATAAAAGCATCATTTTAGAATTGTAGAAAAAATATACAAATATCACTTAGATCAGTTTATTCCAACTTATATTTCCAATTTGTTATTCTGACCATGTTAAAATCCAAAAAGAGGAGACAAACTATTCAAAATACTGTTGAAATTCCTTCATAGCCAAAGTCCTAAGTCTGTTTCTTTCTGATACAGAGAACCAAGAATACTTTGAGAAACATCGCTGGCCGCCAGTGTGGTATCTAAAAGAGGATGACCACTACCAAAGAGCGCGCAAAGAGCGCGACAAGGAGGACTACCTGTACCAGAGACGGCAATGCAAACGCAAGTGGCTCTTCTGGAACCTTCCCTCCTCCCCTAACTCAAACTCTCCTTCTTCTGGCTCCTCCGCCGTCATCTGACCGAGTGGTAAGGCCAGGTCCGCTCTGAACTACATCAGTGTGGACGCGAGTGGTAAAAGATACAATAGAAAATAAGCACTGCTGGCTAGGTACGCCCCAATTATTCAGGCACTCAGCCTCTCCTCCTGTTTGTTTGCCTCTGCAGTCAAACGGCACTCCTCCAGGTCTGCAAGGTCAGCTCAATCTGGCAGTCAAAGTAATGAGTTTTGTTCCTTAGATTTTTTAGCGTGGTGTACATCAGACTCAAACCTCAGTGATAATGAACCTCACTGACAAATGGCACAGTGTAACAACTCATATTAAATCTTGTGTGTTCCAACACCTGAGTTTTAAGTTTTAAAAGTAGGACTCTGCTGGCACAGAACTCTCCACCTATGATCATAGTTATCATCAATAAACCTGAACTGATAACCAAGTGCTGCTTATCAGCTGCAACAACCAGCAATTCCACACAGAACTTCTCAGTCTCAGAGATATAACACTTTGCCCTTAAGTGTTTGTACAATCTACCAAACTATGTGTACAGTATGATCTCGTGAACAGGATGTAACGATGGTATGGCCTGCCAGGAATCAGTTATTGAAGTCATTTTCTCGTGTGAGCATAAAGGAAAGTTCTGGCAAGTTCCACTCCTGTTTATTTGTGTACAGTCACTCTGTTTTTGATTGTTTGTGTACAGCTTGCATGACGCGAGTCTGGACACACTCAGCATTTACGTATTGTGATCTTGTGATTTGTGGCCTCTTGTCACAAAAGGGCTTTAGTTTACATGAATGCATTCAGTGACCTGAGGCACAAGAGATCCCAAATCAAGGAAAATATCTGTATTTTCTGTAAAATGCCAGCAAAAACAAACCAGATCGCTTTTATTTCCGATGTGTTGCTTGATGAGGCTTGTGAGCACACATGTTTCCCGACTCCCTCAGTTTTTACATCGAATTATTCCATCAGCTTGATCACTGTCATCCTGGAAAGCAACACATGATGCATTTCAGAGCCAATAGCGGCATTTCCAGAGCTGAAGCGACCACGTGTTCATCATGTACACCATCCCTCTGCGATGGCGTGTTTGACGTATCAGTCACTGGTGGCGATTTGGCCTTTGGAGATTTGGTCAATCAGAGGATGCCCCCTGACTGTCTGCAGTTGGCTGTGTAAGACTTGTACATGCAGGAGGCTTCCTCATGCCTGGGTGAAGTCATCCATACTACACACCTCAAGCACTTTTTGGACTCTTCTTCACAGAGACACACACAAGAACCTCCAGTAGCAGCATCCTGGTTGAACTACACTAAAGACAGTCTGGTGTCATGATATGCTGCGGCAGTTTAAAAAAGAAGATGGGGAAAACCGTAATAAAAAAAAAAGTTGAAGAGGTTCAGATCAAATCATTTTTCTTGATTTGTGTTGCACACCTCACGGTATATGTTGAAGATTGTCATCTGCCGTTGTACTCGATTGTTGGATGAACTGCAGCGTTGTTTGGATCTGTAAGCATGGTGCTCAGTGACGATGGGTAGTATTGTAAATTGTACAAAATATTAGATGAACTGCAAGTCACTTGCATCACTCTAACATGCTGTTACCTAATATTGTGCACTGCAGGCAGTGAGCAGAATCTGACAGTATTACTGAGTAATACATATACTGAATATAGACTTGACTTGCGTTTAGTTACTGTGCAGCTACACACTGTTGTTGAAAATAACTGAATAATCATTGTGCTGACCTCCAGTTACATCTATTATATACTGTAGTATACATGCAAATTACAGGCAGTTCAAACAAACCGTTGACTAATAGTAAAGTAGGATTACAGTGCAAAGTGAAGTTGTCACAAAGACATAAAACATGCCATTGTTATCAAAAAACTCAACTCTGATGGCAGCATATGTTAAAGAAAGCCTAGCTTTAATCCTGCATATGATTGGTTAGACTTTTCCATACAGTTTTTGACTAGACAGATATTTAGAGCCCAACAAAGAGCTTAAAGGTGATATGAATAATCTCAATGACAAAATCGATTTCTTGCTTGTATTAACTCTCAACCGAATAACTACACTGCATGACCAGGGCTCGCCGATTATTTATTGTCATTCAAAGTGTAAGATATAGATATAGAGTAGTGGTGCTGGTGCTCTAAGCAGTAGCTGTACGTTGTTCTCGACTTAACATAAGAACTGTCATTTTTGAGAATCTTAATTGAAATCTTTTGGCACACGTGGTCAGACATTAGGCCGAAGGATGAGCCTCTTTCAGAGCCTTATTCTGAATGTTTCTATTTATTTGACCATCTGTCTAATAAATAATCCACACAAAATACAGTTTATCATAATAGTTTAACAGCAGGAGGGTCGATAGTGTTATAATTTGCCTTGGTGGTGTGATTGATCAGTTTCATAGACATGCATTTCATTCCTCAGTGCATTGCATTTCTCAATGAGTCTTCTGCTGATGTTTTGCATCAACAACACCTCATGCCTTAATGTACAGTGTAGTGTATGGTACCGAATGTAAAGTAGTGTTACTGTCGTTACTAGTTTGTTTGCTTTCTGTTCCGTTACCATGGTGCTCTCTAGGTTGTGTGTGTATCTGTAAGTGTACATAATCCATCATGTGGATGTAAAGCAATCAATGTACGGTCGATCCGATGAGTGTGCTTTAAGTTTGAACACTGCGGAGGGTTTATGTCCTTTTAAAGCCGTAAACACAAAAAATAATTAAAGACTCAGACCATTAAGGCCACACTAGACTAACACAATGACAAACCATCAATTTGTGACATTAACCATGAAATGAATGCAGGGATTTCAAATCTGTTCCATTCTTTTAAAGTCGCTTTATGCTAACGAGCTCCAGTTTTGGAGTCTGCATAATTACAAAATGCTGAGACAGGGTGGCCATTGGAAGTTAGATTGTAACTCAAACATGTAAATAGAAATTGTGTGATGACTTGCAATTCAAACTTGGCATAGCAATTGATACAAGCTATTGCATAGTTTAACATATGTAATGTTTTTGTACTATGCATACTGAAATGTCTGACTTTGAAATTACAAACTTGCACTGCTTTGTAGCACCAGGTTCTATTCAAACTGCATTAGATGGTATAGCAACATCATTATTAGATATGTAGACAACATCAGGTAAAAATAACAATAACAATAATAATAAAAAATGAAAAAAAAAATTAGATCATAAATTACAAAGAATTTGTCACTGGGGCCCTTTTCCATATGTTTGGGTGCTAATTTCACCGCTGCAGAGAAGCACAAACCAAAGGGAGCTTTAGCAGCACCAGGAATATATTATATATGCTGCACAATCACTACTGCATAGTTTAAGAGGCCTTGTTCAGAAATGGTTGAAAATTAAATAATACAAAAAAACAATAAACGAAAAGAAAAAAAAACTTGAATGTTTTCTCAGTGTTCAAAGCCTGGATGACATTTTCCTTAGTCATCAGGTATTTTTGTTCTCCAAGAGCTGTTTTTATTGTTTAGGAGCTGTAAATCTGAAATTCTGTAGCATGTGTTCTTGAAAATGTGTAAATAATATTTATTAAATAAAAAAAGCAGCAACGTGTGCAGTCGCGTCAGTCTTTTTTTGTTGTTGTCATATGACACTTACAAGTGCAGCCTCACAGGTCTGTCAAGCTCGTGCACGGCGCTGAGGAAGCAGGAACAACTGCGCGTGAACCAGAAGAAGAAGAAACCTGCAGCAAAACACAAGTGGGCACCTCCTGAGAGATGGTAATGTCAACTACAAATACACGTAACAACCGTATGAATGCAACAGTTTGTGTGCAGTGCTGTTTAACGTCTGCAGTCTGCCTCAGCGGTCATTTGATAAGTGACACCGTCTGTGTCGACGTGTTAAGTGTGATCAACGCATAAAAATAAACAAGCTAAAACAAGTGCAGGCTAACTTTTAGCTAAGGTGAGTTTTAGTTACATTTCCTCCACCAAATAATAACTAACAGTCATTTTAATACAACAAATTATTATCAGGAAATAAACCACTGACATGAGTCGACACTGTTTGTTTGTTTATCTCACTTGTGGCAAATGTTGATATTAAGTTTAAATATAGAAACGCATTAGCCGCGTGTCAACTTCAATTGCAGTGCATTTAAAGCACGTGGCATTGTTTAAAAATATTGTTATTTTCATAGTGACATTGAGCAGTTAAGATCAATGTTGTTACATATGTAAAGTAGGATTTTTGTCATCAGGTTTCAGTGTAGTGCTGCTGATGTAGGCAGGACCAGGTGTGTCAATAAGCTCTGATAGGTCAAGACTCTGCAGCAGGTAACATAGAGTTTATGTAGTTCATGATAAAGTCATCATAGGGATGCACCAGTACTCATAACAAATATGCTGAATTCTTGGGTGTAGGCATGCAGGAATTGAACAGTAAAACTAAATGATTTAACAAACAAATTCAATATTAAATACAATTTATTATAACCAACATTTAGTATGAGTTAGTATGTGCTTGTTCTTATCTATTTATTGTCAGAATTGTTCATCTTGATATATGATTTCATCCCAATGTTTATATGCTATGTACATTATATACTGTAATTAGTTTTTGTTCTTCAAAATGTATTGCTATATTTGCTTTAAACTGAATGGAATTTCTTCTTTTAACCAAGTTGCTGGTGCACCATATATCACCAAATAATGTTTTAAGTATAAATAACATGTAAGTATTTATGTGTTATATTGTGCAAGCATTGTTTAAGTCAAGCCTGATATTCAGTTCTCAGTCACTTACACACAGTGAGGCTTACAGCTCATCAAACGACTAGTCAAGTTATCAACAAAATAAATCATCAACTTGTCAATTATGAAAATAACATAAATAATAAAATAAAATAAATTACCTGCATGTCTACATTAAAGTTGTGAGTAAGAAGCACTTCAGTTACAGTTACTTTTCCAAGAGCTTCTATACTGTTTGACAGATAAATGACATGAAACTTAAACTGCTACTGAACACTTTAATACAAAAACAAACTCCTTTGTCGTTAAATAACTCCTTCGCTAACTGAACGCTGCTGTCCTACAGGCTGGGCCGACTCTGTTTCTGGTGTTATGTGCCTGTGTTTTGGGGGTTTACCACGTGGAAGCAGCACCCGACACCCTGAGCTCTCTGGATTCCTCTTTCTGTCAGTGAGTAGCCCTTAATGCCTCACCGAGCTGTGATAAAAGTGTAAACCGTACTTATAAGATTAACCCAGCAAAGACAGAAGTATCTGAACTGAAGCTTCATTTGCTCACTCAGTGTTTAAGCACTTCTTTCTGCTCACAGGAACCTTTTTCGAAAAGTTTGCTATCTCAGGGTGTGAGCCTTTTCACTTTGCCCTTCAGTACAGACTGTAATACAGAACTGTGTAGAATGAGATTTTCTCCATCTTCTTTAAAGTGGCGGGCTGGAGGTCATCTATCCACAACTGGACATTGACAAATGCCTGGTAATTCCAAAGAACATGAAACTCAGAGAAAAGATCAGCACCGTTTGGAAAGCACCACAGATTTACTTCCCTGGAGCCCATAAGGTAAGAGATGTATGTGTGTGTGTGTGTGCGTGTCAGTGTGTTTGTGGGTTGTTTTATTCAGTGATTATGTGAACAGTGATTATAAATCCACTTCTGTGGATTATTGAAGCCATAGTTCACCCTAATAGACCTTTTTTTGAGCAGTTTCAAGTAGGAACCACATACAAATGAAAACAGTTTTGATGTGAAACTGCTCACAACAAGGTCTGTGGATTACCCTGAGTGACTGAGTCATGGTTTCTGGAAAGAAACATTGCTGCATTGCTGAGTTTTTCAAATGTATTTATACTATCTAGTCCTGATATAATTCGAGAGAGGGCAGACATCTCTACAGCTGATCTCTCCAACACTCAGCAACTCAAACCAAAACAATTTAGATCTGTAAATAGCACTACAGTTAAAAGGATATTTCCCACTTTATGTTATTGAATAGTTGAATAAACTGTCACAGAACGCAAATATTTTACATACAGATATCTATCAGTATATATCGATACTAAGCTCCATGCTGCAGATTTTAGTCATTTAAAATATATTAAATAATAACAATAATAATAATACATTTATTTGTATAGTGCTTTGAAAGACACTTTACATTAAAAACAAGCAAGAAACAATCAAAATCAACAACCAGTAAGGAAAAAATAAATACAAAAAATCATAATTTTTCCATGTAATGTGTTTTTATTGTGGGTTTCCTTGGACAGCGTGAAATCTTTGTGTCATCTGTGCTATTTGGCAAACATGCACATGCTTATCTTTAACACTAGAGTGCAGTAAATATGTATAAATCAAACAGCATCGACCTCAGACAGAACAGGTTTTAAGTTATTTTCACGACAAACAAAAGGTTCAGAGCATTTCTGGGGGGAAAATAAGCATAAAACACAGTTTCAGTAAGATTTTAAATGTCAGGTCATTCTTTAATTTTGAACTTCTGCGTCACCTTTGATCATCTGAATAACCTGCACTGATAAAGTAAACAGTGCAGTCGCCACAGTCACCAGAGGGTGGTGCTAGCACATCATACTTGTAAGCCCTTCAAAGTAACCGTGATAAACCAAGAGGATAAATGTCATATCTGTAGTTTATACTATTCAGAATGTCACATAACATACATTGTAAAGTGCACAAAACTGTCATTGATGTTCTTAATTCAGCAGCTGATAAATTCTATAATCTCTTATTTATACTAGTGAAGCTTCAGACAATAAATCTCCGTCTTCAGTTAGTTTTTAGTGTTATCACAGTCATTTAATTGAACTGCAGCACACAAAGCTGTGCGTGCTTTAGAGGACAACTGTATGAATCAGTATTCCTTTGTGCTAAATGATGTTAAATAAAAAAAAAACAACCTATTTATGTGTGAAGTCAAACCATGACTCTAAGACTGAAATAGATTACTAGTTAATTTATCTAAAGGATTAGGCTGTAATTGGAAGTAATGCTGGGAAACTAGAGTTTGAGTGTTGTGATACAAAATTAGATTTAGATTAGAAATTCCTACTGTGCTTGTGCTGAATGATTCAAAACATATAAATTGTAATCTCAGAACGATATTTGCTGATGACAAAACAAAGCACATGCTTTTGAGAAGAGAGTGAAATTAACATTACAATCCCTAAATAACTTTTATACCACGTGAACTAAAAAAAGAAATAAATGTGCTCATGGATTTAAATGACATGTAGTATGCTCCTTTAAAAAATCCTTGCCATGCCAGATATAAAATGATCACAGAGATTCATTCAGGTGTGAAGTATTAATTAATTTACACGTGTATTTTTCAGTGGATCATGCTCTTTTATGGCTGAGCGACAAATTGAGAGAGACTCGGTTCCCAATCCACAGAACCCCCTGCTGAAGTTGACAATGAAATTGCATCAAGCGCACACCAAATCCTATATCTGTAAATTGAAAACTTAAATTGAAAGCCACCTCGATTTAGGAGGTAGTTTATGAATTCCAGAGCTAAGCAGTCTAGCTTGAACATGATCTATTGCCCTTCTCTTGCCCAAACTCCATTTGATCTATGGTCGTATTATCTATAATGCTGTCTTACATGATTCTCTTTTATTGCCAGAATCAGTGTCAGACAGCAAAACAGATTACATGTTAGATTAAATCAATACAAACTTTATTTACTGGGCTTTGAAATGTAATTCTCCATTTCTCCTGACACTTAAGTAAGCGCGCACTATTGAAGGATCAGATTGCTGCCTGTGGTTCTGTGGTTGGTCTGCTGGTCCACCACGCTTTCTGTCACCGTGCCATGCTGCCAGCGCTGCTGCTATTCTCTGCCACTCAGCCCTTGTACCCAGTAGCAAGAATACAGAATAGTGGCCGCTCAGTTTCAAATCCACCCACTGTAACACCCACTTCATTACTGGGACGGGATGCATGCCTGCTGAGTAATTGTAATGGAGCGCAATGGGCAGTAGTCCCATAAACCCGCCTCTAAATAGGTGCTCATAACCAAAAACAAAAGCAAAGGGCCACAGAAACTGCAGATTTGTGTGTTCAAACTTCAGAGTAGCGATTCGACACTTGAACTTATGTGTTAGCAAAAACCTGGCATGTTTGTTGGTGAAGCATTTTTAGAAATCCTAATTATACTCAGAAGCCTCCGAAGCGAGTGGGACATTGGCTAATGGGACTAAACTGGAACAGCATGACTTGGTTACAGTTAGTTTAATAAATAAAGTAAGTGCAAGGTGGTAATAAGGATTGGAAATTAAACAAACCTGACCATATGTGAGCTTTTTACATGCCCCGAAGAAGACTGTAAGTTAAAACGTGTAGGCGCTAGCTTTTTTAATTTTTGAAAAGCAGTGTGTGTTTGGTTATGAATCACTGGTCATAAAGCTAAGTATAAATGTGACCTCTCTCTTTTTTGGTTTGAATATTGGAGTATATTTTTAATGAGAACATGGTTAGAATTTATTGTAATAAGTTTGAAGTACAGATTGGTGGAAATGGCTGTGTACGTTTTTAAATACATTAGCTTTTCTTCTTTTCATGAATATAATAACCTCTGATTTCTACAAAGAACAGCAGCACAGCATTTCCTGTTGAAGGATTAGGGTTCAACATCAGGCAAATGGGTCAGAAATCTTCTTGCCACAAGTAAATTCTTTACTCTCCCCGATAAAATTGTTCTATATATTAGTGGTTCATTAAATAAAAGCATAGCATGAAGTTGAATGTCTTTAAAAGCTCTATTAGCTTTCATACTAGCAAAGCGCTGTTGGCGCTTCTTATGAGATTCTCGTTTTGGTGAAAAATGTCGTGAAAAACGACTCTGTTTCAGCAGCCGTGCTCTCAGACTTGCCTCAAACTGTGCAAACTTTGCCGCCATTTTCTCGCGAGTGCATTCGGTACAATTGTCAACAGAGGTGAGAAGATGTCTCACTCAAAAAAACAATGAGTTTAATTAGAAAGATAAGTAGCCTGCGTGGCATTTTACTTCTTTTAACAGTCCTTATTGTTGAGCTGAAATGCTGAACTATGATGGTTTAATAAAGATTAAGAAAAGTTTTGCACTTAAAGACAAGCTAGTGTTTCAAGGGGAATGCATATTATAAGTCTGATTAGTTATAAGACCAGTAAACTCTCTGGAACACCAATTAAATGGGTTGTACCCAAGCAGAGCAGAACATTTCACCACCATTTGTTAGAATGAGACCTGTAGCTTTTCTTCTCTGTAGTCCCAGTTGTAATAACCTTAATTACATACAATATCCTTGTGGACATTAAGGTCAATACTTGAGCTTTTTCCTGTAGTCTCACAACCTAAGAAACTTGACCGATACAGTCTTCTAGAGGTGAGGAGCCAAAGTGGTAATTGGACCCAACTTCTTTTAGATTCACAGTATAAATGTCTTTAATTAGAAACCAGCTGTTAAAAATTCATCTCTTGTGTTGTTAGAAATTGGGTCTCAGAGGTCAGGAAATCAGCTTACTATTGAATAATATAAACAAAATAATGTTGATCATCGTCAATTTCACTTTTGATAAATACTGTTAGCTGTACAAAAGAAATTAACAGCATTACTGTTGATTATTAATTGTTTGATAAAGATGCAGATTAATTAATGGACTGCTGAAAGTAGTTTCTAAATGTCAAAGGGATGTATTAACACCTTGCTCCGCTTAAAATATAGACTCTTAGTGTCTTAAGTTCAGCATTAATATCAACTGCAAGTGCCAAAATGCTTTTAGGATTTTTCTTCACAGAAAGGAAGAGCTGCATGACTTTTCATGTTGGTAAAAGCTCTTTGGAAAACCTATAAACTTGGCTACAGGACAGAAAACCTGTCAGATAAAGCTTTGCCTGCAGAAAAGAATGAAAGAACAGTGGAAATTAAGAAGATTCCCAAAATAACCAAAGAACTCTGAACTAGAAAGGATTAAAAAGCTCTGTGTATATTTGGCTGCGTGGCAGCTCATCCAGGTGTGCTTTTGGCGAAACCAGAGAACGTTTTAAGTGAGTTTGCTGCGTCTGAAAGCATCGAGAACTTTGTGTTTAATTGAGCTTTTAATGGACTTTGTGGAGAGCCTGATTATGAAATTATTAATTATGTTAGGTTTTTACTTACAAGACAATTATTCCCACATTTCTCAAGGATACATTTTCCCGGACATCAGTGTAAACTTAAAGCCAAATCTAGTCTTTTTAAAATTAACTAAATAATGTTTTTCAGAGGGCAGAGAGTTGGCTCTCATGTCCATCCATGAAGGCCTTTCTCGTGTTTGATTCCTCTGCTCCGATCACTGACATTAGTCTTAACCACGTATTATTTAAAATAATTATGAGTCTTTATTTCGGTGCAGGCATGCTCATCGTTCCTCGATATAGTCTGTGTAAACAACACAGGCCACTGGAGCTATCTTTACCTCACAGTTACTCCAAAAGTGGAGACAGTTTCGAGTGGAGTTGTTGTTTTCTTCTTTTTTTAATTTTTTTTTTTTTAGTAAGGACCATAGCCACAGGGCACATTCTTAGACATGGGGGATTTCAAAGCCTTGTTTTTGGGTAGACATTTCTTGCATCTGGTGGATGGAATGAGGGTTTAAACCATTACTGCGATTAGAGCTGCCTCACTATGATCTCTTGAGCTTGCTTACTGCTGCTAATAGCTGTTTCCTCTCTATTTCCCTCTATCTTTTTCTTTTTCGCTTTCTCTCTCTCTGTGAATGATTTTTATGCTTTGCTAAAACATGTGGGGGCGTTGAGAGAGGATTTAAATGCAACGATCCCCCTCCTCTTTTTTTTGGTGAATCTCAGCGTTCTTTTCTGCAAGCCTCTGATGACGACAGGGCAGCTTTAAGCCTGGCAGTGCCCACGGCAGGCTGCCGTCTCAGCGCTGCCCACTCTCCTCTGTGTTGGCATGCCGGAGAAAGCGAGGGTGGGGTTCCTCTTTAGCAGACCCTGTCATTCCTAGGAAAGCCTACATGTCCACCCATGCAGGATTCCTGATAGGTCTTCATGTTGGGGATGTGAGAGTGCAAAGATAGGGATTTTATTTTCAGTAGGCGATGGCCTTCTTTCGGCGAAGAGTCAGGGATGTATATTTAGATAAACAGACAAGGCACTTTTCTTGAGCTGTTACGTGACAGTGAGGGTCAACAAGTGAAACATGTTCTGTAATATCCATCTAATTGCCTATTCAGTGTCATCAGGTGGGTGTTTTTGGCTCTGCCGGATTAAATAAGCGTGTTTGGCCGAGATTCAGGGAGTTTATTTCCTTAGCTAATGTTCCCCTTTGTCATTATAACACCCTGTTAAGCTGACCCGTGTCCCGCTTCATTCAGTCATTGCCCATTACTACACAACATATATGATTCATGCAGGCTTCCTGAAGAGGAAAGAATTACAGCCCGCTGCTATCAGGAGCGCTGGATTGATTATGCATATTCAGTGGAATGAAGAGAGGCAATAAACCTCCTAAGCCACCTTTCTACGCAGGAGAAGAATAATTTGCACCTTATGAAGCATGGCTGAGGCTTGCAGACCACTACAGGTGCAAGCAGAAGTACTCAGAGGAAAATGTGCAAACGTCTCTCATGAATAAGTGAGATTTCACCTGGCACATCTATATCTCATAACCAATATTTTTATATTTCTCTCACCTTCTTTTCCTGTGTTCTTCTTCCTCCACTCTCCCATGCGTTCACTTGTTCCCTGTCAGTCTTGTTTTATTTTTTGAAGCGACCCTTTTGTACCCCGTTGTTGCAGCAGCACGGTATTCCTTCACCTTACATTTGGTTGAGGAGCGTAGGCAGCAATACTTTTTTACTCTGTGGCTGTGAGTAAAATATGATTTCAATTACCATGAAAATGTATTGTATTATCAATGGGAGGATAAGAACAGATTAAGGATGCTCTGGGATGCTCTTACAGATGACAATGGTCAGGTTTCTATGCAAGCAGCGGTATTGGAGAAAATGATAGATTTTCAGCATTTGACAAAAGCTCTGAGGAGAGGAGGTGGTTCAACGTGTAAAGCCGATTCAACAGACCCTCACATGTCTAAGATGAAGTTATTTGCTTTAATGCATGATGCAGAGGTCAACTTTACTTTGAATCCGGATTACAAGAAAGTTGAAAGTTGAACACTGACGCATGAAACTCATGCGTTAATTATTACAAAAAGCAAAACTCTCCCAGTTAGAACATTAAATATTTTCTTTTTACTGCGTTCAGTTGAATGTAAGTAAGTATTTGTAAATTATTGCTTTCTGTTTATATTACATTCTTCCACAACTTTTTGGGAATTGGGGTTGTACATAAACTATCATGTGCTGCGTTTCTATTTGTATACTTTTCCTTTTTACATTAAGTACATACTGTTGCGTGCATTGTGCATACAAACTACTTCACATACTATTAAAAACATGCACATTGAACTTTGACCCTTTGGTGCCTATGTGCATTGCAGAGGATTGTGGGCCAGAACAGCCAGGAAAGCATGCTGGCATACTGCAAAACATCCTGCCATTTTTTGCATACTTAATCTCTTTAAATAGTGGTAGTGGTCACTAAAAAAAATCAATATCAGTTGACCACTAATGCTAAAAAATATGGTAGTGTAGATACTGTAACACACCACAAGAGATAAGAATATATCCATGAATTAATAAAAAAAATGTGGAAAAGTGCATGTCCATATGTTAGAATCGGGTGTAAATTTCCAACCTGAGACCACAAATGACGATTATTAATTCATTAATTAGACCTAAATTTGAGAGGAGGCTTGAGCACAGAGGCAGTAGCAAAGAGTAGCAGCTTGTCTTTAATAAAAAATACCACCTGAACCTGTGCCTCCTGATTATTATTCAGTATTCACACAGAAATTCTATCTTGTCAGTTCATATACATTGACAGCAAGATCTGTTCAAACAGAGACTCATAATCTGCATGGGAAGTGCATCTGCTGCTGTGGATACTTAGACAAACATACAAGATTAAATTTCTATTTATATGAGCCAGAGAAACCTAACATTTACCAGGGAATCATTGTAAGATCTGGAGAAGACTCATTCTCTCTTTGGCACAGTAAGAAACTTGTACGTTTTATTAATGTGATCTGTCCAGCGGGGACACGTCTGCAACCTTATCACCCCAAACATGTCACCTCTAAAAAATATTGAGCTTTTTTCGTTTTGTCTTCTCACCCAGTGTGTTCTGTGATCTCACAAAAATCACCTTTCTGAATGTTCAGGTGCTCTTTTTAAAAAAACAAAAAGCTCAAGTTCAAGAGAGAAATTCAAATGTTAACTTTAAATTAGATTCTGTAATTTACCTTAAATAAAAAAGCTTTAAGATAGACACCCTTCAGGGTTTTGTGGCCAGGATTACTATGGTGCTTATGTTTGAAACTGAGGTAATTTACTTTTTTTTTTCTTTGACAGCCTCTTTTCTTTTACTACTAAGTAATCTCAAAGTTAAAAGTGACGATTTGAAGTTTACTTAAGACCCAGATGCTTGGCTTAGTGGCATTTTGCCCAAAATGTTTTGTGCTTCTCATTTGTGGTCCGGCGCAGGGTTTAGTTACAGTTGTGTCCCAATCCTCTGATTCACCTTCTTTAGGAACAGCTTCAGGGCTGCTCATAATGCTTAACTCTCCATAATGCCATCCCCTTCATCTCCCCAGTGGTCTTATTGTCTTAACTCTGGATGGAGAGACAGAGTGTTAAGAAAAAACAGGTTAATACACGTTTGGCACAGTGAAAGTAAAGTATCTTTTCAAAGATGCACTCTATTCAAGTTTTCTTTGCAGACTGCTTTTCATCAGATGATTCCTGCTTCTCCAAACTTGTTTAGTTACCTCGTGGGTCTGTTTTTTAAAGATATTTTCCCAGTGATTCATTTTGCTTTTTTTGACATTAAAAAAGGCTGTTGCTAATGGTAGCAGCCATCAGGTCCATTGATGCTTGATTGATCTGAGAACACGGGATGATAAAACTGCCTTCCTTGTCATTCTCCTGATCCTGTAGTTTGGAAGCAGAGAAAATCAGAGAAAATGTTATGCAAATGATTTGTTAATCCCTTTACATTATTTGTTCCATTTCTCCCTTTCGCTTTCACACTCAATTTCTAGCACAGCGAGCTGACAGGCGGACACCCTCAGATTGCTAATTCTTAAGGCAGAAAAAAAAAGTCAGCCATCCATTTTGTGTTTTAAAAATACTTCAATTAATTAATTTGACTTGAATGATTCACCTGAAAAGGGCACAAAGAGCCCCTGAAAGCCCTGAAAGTACTTCACTTTAGAGACCTTCAACTTTAACCTCTTTCTCTTCTTCTTTGTCTTTAAGTCTTAAGTCTAAGCCGTGAGAGCAGTGGCACATGAAACTGTGACCAGTGTTTTTTTTTCTATAGGCTTGTTGTCCCAAAGGTTGGTGTTAAAAATAATAAGAAAGAGGTGGGATGGTCTTAGATTCAAGAAGCTTAAAATGCAAAATCTCAAATAAGCCCAATTTCCCCTAGCCAATCCCGTTGCATTTTGGTGGGCTTGTGTTGATCGTCTCAACTGACTCACATGCCGCCCCTCCCCAAATAAAAACACTACAGATTTACGTGGCTTTTCAAAAAATGTATCTAGACATTTATCCAGCTTAATCTTCTTAACATATTAAAGTGATTTGCTTTACCCTGAAGTGGCTGAAGCTGCGAGCTCACCGCCCCTCATGGCACTAAGACCTGAGAGGCATTGTGGACATCTTTCGCTCTTGAATAAGAGAGAGGTGGGCAGAAGTCAACCTGCTTCTCAGCTGTGGAGCTGTGGCTGTCCCCGCTGTGCGTCCATTTTATTTTTTTTGTTCTGTTATTAGTCCAACTGTTGCACTCAGTCAGTGTTCTTAGGCACATGGCTCTGCCAGAACTGCCCACACTGTGGTGTGGAGGTTTGGAGCTCTCAGCTTTTGAGCTGAACTGAAAGAGCTCTCTCACAGAGTAGGTGTTGGCAGGATGCTTTGTTTCTTTCTGTGAATGTCATGAGAGGTATGGATAATGAGAAAACTGAAGCACAGTGATGGCATGATTTATCTGGGTGCCAACTTTATGCCTGACTGCAGATCTGGGCATTTTCAGATAGATGATGTGCTTAACCTTTTCTTCAGACGCGACACAAATCTGAGAATCAGTAGTGACGGTTACAATGTGTTTTCCCTTAAAACACCACTTCACAGGCCGCGCTGCTAAAAGGTCTTGTTCAAACTCAAGTACTGCTAATGTCCTTATTTGGCACAATGCTCTATGGATGTGCTGCAGGGCGCTAGTTTTGCCAGATCGCATCAGTAGAGCTGTAAGTTTGAACTTGGAGATATTCATTGCAGCTGAAGCCTGAGACCATTTATTGTCTTCTTGGTATTTAGTTTAATTTCTGTCTGTTTAACCAGACATGATGGGGTCATGGTGAGTGTGGCCGTGCTAAAAGCATGATTAGTTTTATTTGGAGTTTCAAGAGTTGCCTGAAATACGAAGCCATTTTTAGACTTACTCTGTAAATTAGTTTTCATTAGTTTTATTTCATATTATTTATGATGAAAGGAGAAGAGCTTTGACGAGCTGCTATATTAGCAACTGAATAAAGACAACAGTCATCATTCTGCAAAGCCAAATATTTCCGTTCAGTAGCTTATTCGCCACCAAGAAGGTTTTCGTACTTTTTCACAACCTTTTGCTCGATTGATGCTGAAACATTAGTTCATGTTTGGCCCTGCATGGTTTTTTAAAGCTGCAGGTTCATTCTCCACAAGATAACAAAATGACATTAAAGAGAAAAAGATTGAAATAATACGTATATAACACTTCTATTTAAGACATTGAGTGTGTTTGTTTCATAATCTGTTAATTTAAAGACTAATCAATGAATTTCTGTCTACAAAATATCAGTAAATAGGGAAGATTTCTATCACATTTTCCTAGAACATAGTGTACCGTCTTTTCACCGCTTGTTTTGCTGTAGATATTCAGATTAATGTCACATATAATAAAGAAATGCAGCAAATAGTCACAGTTGAGATGGTGGAAATTGAGTACGATTGGTATCTTTTATATTTTTGTTTAAAAAAATTGCCTTAACGTATATTTGGGTGTCAAAATAGTTGCAGATTCATTTTGTGTCAATCAGAAAATCAACTGAGTATCAGCTTTAGTTTCTTGTACTGGCGGCTACTATTGTTTTCTTATTTCCATCTCCGAGTGATTGGAAAATATACATACAAGATATTAAAATAATTAAACAGAATGACAAAATGAAATAATTTTTTTTCTCTATGCACTGAAAAAGGATTTAATCTACCATTTAGCATCACTTAATCCGCCAGTTTGTTATCGATAATGTACGAAACCTTTGAAGACAAAGAGTTTGTTCGCCAAGTTTGCATAATATACAAATGTAGTTTGCAGGAAATGTATCTGCTGCAAACTAGACAATAAAACAACCTGCTAACAGCACACAGTGCTGCAGTAACACACTGTATATGACTGACTGATATGCGCCATAATGATTCAACTATGATTTGTTTCTCTCCACTTATTAGGATGCATCATGAAGTGAAATTTAGCGTTTTGCTCCATCCCTTCTCTTACTCAAACTGACAGGTACTTGACCTCTTGTACTTGGATTGAATGTCTGACAGGTGTTAAAATCATACACTGAGGCTGCCCATACAAAATGTTGTTGAACGCAGCACGGCTCCGCACAGACGAGCACTTCAAACAAACTATGAGTGGTTGCTTCTTTTCATATCACAGAGAATAGGAGAAATTGATTGGAACTGGGAGGCTTAGGACTGGATTTTCCTCAACCATAATATTTTTTCTTTAACAACTGCAGCTTAAATTTAGATTTTTTCTGGCTTTGTTTTTTATTTCTTTGTCCAAATCCTATCGAGTGGTGCTTCAGGTTTTTCCTTGAGTAAAAAGTTGATATTGTTGTGAGGAGGGAGAAAGGACTTTTTTCATGTGTGCAGGAATGTAGATTTCTTCCCCCCGTGAAATCCTAATTGTGCCTTGGAGGGCTGGTAGGGTATCTCTGCTCGGCTCAGCTCAACAGGATTTGTGTCTGTGTATGTTAGAGTATGTCTCTTAGCTTGAATGCGGATATAACCCTTTCATTGCACAAGCTGCTGATTTTTCAAATTTGCCGATAGGCTGATCCTGTGCATCCGTAGCTTTTTGTGGAAGACATTGAAAGTTTTTTGTTTAGGAAGCTCCCATATTTGATTTTCCTTCCCTGGAATATTTGTTAATGCAGATAACAAGTGGACCTCTTTCTGTGGATCAACTGTATATGAAAATTAAGCTCCTGAGAGCAGGTCTTGTCAATAGCGTATGGTCAGAATGAGGATATATCTCAGGTCAAAACTACATCTGTCCCATGTGCTTCTTGAATTATTGCTGTGCATTTATCTATGCAAATCCAGGATAAGATCCTATCTGCCTGCAGCGACATATCCCCCTGGATTTGGTCTATGTGAGTGAGGCAGGTTATGGTTGACAGTCAAAAAGGAATTGCAACAACATATATGCGAAGATTATTGCTGTAGTCATTAATTGTTGCTTGAAAGGGGATTAGGATTACCAGCCCTACAGAGCACTCTAACACCTGTCCTTCCTCACGTCGAACAATGTGACTTCAGTTTTCCTTATTTCAGTATCAGTTCAAGTTGGCAAAATAAAAAAAAAAAGGCTGATTTATTCAAATGAATCATCAGCGCTGGAAATGATTCAATATGTGCCACATTCAGATGGGTGATATATTATTCCCTTGGGGAGAGGCAAAGATGGAGCTGTGGAGCTGTTTTATTTGTGCTGTCTTTATCAGTGTGTCAGGCAGAGAGGCTGAGCTTGTTCTCTATGAATGGACGAGCCCTTGAACCATAAACCTGTACCTCCTCTGATAACAGTTTTTGCATTGTGATATAAGTGCCATTCTCTGTGATGTCCTCTCTGACAGCGCTAAATATATCGACGTACACAAAATGATCTGTCAGACGAATTATTTTATTTCAACCAGTCCTCCAAAACTAAGGATTTTCAGTGCTGCGTGTGCAGTGTGCGTTTTTGAGGACATATTGTGGATTTTGTTAAGGATTCAAATCAAAGCTCAGTATTGTGGTTGCATTTCTCCAAGCTGTGCTATTCATGCTCGTAATGTTTTGCCTGTAGGTGAACATCCTTACTGTTCTTTTTTGTCTTCCCTACCTTGCGCTGTTTGTCGTTTAATGCTATTTCTGCTGCTTGGACCTTACACTGCTCTGACGTCTGAGATTGCCACATCTTCTAAGGTGATAAGAGTGCTCCCTGAATTACTCAGAGCCCGTGTGATGACATGGCCCTGATTGTCAGACGGGTGGGCTGGTGACACTGGAACACAGACGGTGCTTGTCTGTTTGAAATATTCTGTTTCAAGCTTCCAAGCCCTGGGCAGTCCTCTCTCCCAGTCTCCCAACACCCAGCTTCGCCCACTGAAACAAGACTCTTCCATACTGGAAAATCTGGCCCTGTCAACTGGCAGTCTTGACTAGGTTTAGCCCACACGCCAAGCACCCCCCCACCGCAAATTCCACCCCTTAATAGGCACTAGAGTTTGCCACCCCATGTAGATGCCTTTTGGTCGCCATCCATGGATGGCGTCAATAGCATCTTCCTACACAACAGTGACTGAACGGAGGGCACAAGAAAATGTGGGAATAATTTACACTTTCTCACTGTACTACCATCAGAAACCATAATTAATCATGATAGAAAAAATGTGGAAGCCATCTTGGCTGGTGAGACACACAGTGCCTGTGAACAGGCCTGACACCTTTAACAGCTCTGATGGCCAAATAGGAATGAGTGTCAGAGAGCTTACAACTAAGCTCCCGTCATGGCAGCATGTATCCCATCGTCTTCAGGATTGTGTTTGCTGCACGATGGTCCTCCAGGAAGTGTAAACCTTTCATATATTATATCGTACACAGTCGTTAAAAATGTGGCATTAAGTGTCAAAATAGATGCAACAAAAAAGCAATTGTTCTCCCACTAAAATAAACAAGACTGGTAATTTTGCTCTTCGCACTCCAAATAAAAAAAAAATGGAACAGTTGGTTTCCACAAGAATAAAATAACTGCCAAAATAAAATGTAATGACCCAGTTAAAGTTAATTTGTAGAACACATGTTAAATGAGTTTCAGGTGTTTACAGCTCTGAAATCTAAGGTAAACTTCTAGCTTTCAGTTGCACATACAGTCCACTTAAAAAATATCCACTCATTCACAGTAATAGGGATTAAAGACCGATTTATCAGGAGATATATCAGCCATTTTTAGCTAGTTTATTTATCTCTTTATTTAACCTTTCTTTATTTTCTCAGTAAAAATGCAGCCTTCTCAGTACCTTTGCTCATTTTGGTGCAAAAATCAATGCACATTTCATATAGAAAAGGATTTTTTTTCGTAAAAATTAAGTATGTCGGCCGTCCTATTGGTGAATTTTTCCCTCCAAAATCAGCATCGTACCGGTATTGGATATCAATACCAATTTATTGCTGCATTTAAAAGGCTTACACTTTAATTGTATTTTTTTTTTTACCAAGTTGCTGTTGCACAATGTGTTATTTTTATCTGATGTATTTTGTTTTATAGTTGTAAAAGCAATGTTTAAGTCAAACCTTATGTTATGCATTAAAAGAATGATCCCAGTTATTTCAACACATTGCAGCATACAGCTTATTGATTAAACACAGGTTATGCATCAGTACAGGTACAGTATTTGGAGTGAAAAAGTCAGATCTGAGCATCCCTACACAATAAATCCTTATTATTCTCCTCTCCACATCTCCAAAATACAAAAATAGTTGACTTAGAATCCCAAATCCTGGTGAAGTAATTAGAGCGTGCTCACCATTAACTTTTATAGGCTGCACTTGGTGGTAAAATAGCAGATCTATGACTCTCAGTGTTTGACATGCCTGACAGGCTAATTATGGATATGAGTCCAGTGCTGTAATTTGCCCTGTTTGACTGTGTTGTGTTCTCAGCAGCCAAACTACATGACAAAAATATTTCCCTCTTGCCTCATTTAGCCTGGCTGCATGCTACTTCAGAGTACCTGTTAGTGGTAGTTACTGCGTTTGAGCATGTGCATTTGCAGAAAATGCTTTCATGGCAGTGAGTAGGTGTATGTGTGTAAAGCCACCACTAGAAAGTGTTGAAAGCCTCAGCTAGCAAGATCGCATCCAGGGTGACTAATAAGCTTAACATGAGCACGGCTGTGTTCGCAAGCATGGTGCGGTGAAAGAGGTCTTCAATGTTGAGAGAAATGCAGAAATGGTTCCCTAGGCTGCTACTAATTCCTTCACCCCCCTCAAGCTTCAATCAGACTGTGAACCATCTTACTGTTAGCTATGGCTTCGCAGCAGTTCCAAGCTGCACCGCAGAAGTGCAACGCTTTGCAAACAGAGTTCAGGACAGACTGCTTCTATAGTATATCAGAGTGCTGTTTATTTGTGGTCAGAATGAAGGGATGTCTCTGCACACAAAAACACAAGATTTCTATTAAATATGCAGAATCTTTAGAAATGATTGCCTTATCTCATCTTACCTTCATGTGCTAATTAAAATGCACTATTCTAATAAATATGTTTTTATGTTCAGGCTGAAAAAAATATTTATGTGATTATGTAATTATATAAACTTTCACATTTCCGCTGTGATTCCTCTTGAACCGCTGCCTCTGTTTGGCTACCTAATGGGGATCTAGTAGCTGTGTTGTCTTTGGGCCTAGAATGTGTGTTTGTATCCACATGTGACTTTCCTTTGACCATGTGGCTCCTCGAAGTGTGGATTTATAAGCCACTTCACACTCCTCTCCTGTGTGGGAGGGAGGCTGAGTTAAAAATAGGCAGGTTTGGAGGTAGTGAGCAGCCCGCACTGTGTGAGGCGCTTAAGAACACACTGAAGAGTATTGGCATTCTCTTTGCATATCGTTTATATGTGTCAATAATCAATCTGAGTGTTAAACCAGTAACTGTATTTGTCACTGGCTCTTGTGAAATTCCCCAAATCATCTTGTATAATAGTCTCCGAAGCATCAGCAGCACTCAAGTCGCAGTAAAGTGTCGAGAAGTACTGAGATTATGTGTTATGGAGCTTAATAATAGATTTTATTTATAACATCTAACAGGCGGCTTCACCTACAAAACGCCACCTTTGGTCCTAGGGGTGGGTGATATAGCCAAAATCTCCTAGCATGGTATTTATAGTTTTGTATCATGGTAACAGAAAATATCAGCTTGTATTGATTATTCGATTGATTCTGCTTTTATTTAGAGCTTCAAGACAAACAGAACCGTCTCATATGAGACAACACTTGAGGGGGCAGATTAAAGACCGATACTGCAGCCAGCCACCAGGGGAGGAGCGAGATGTTTTGGCTTCAATTTTTTTCTGAGCTGTCCTGTCGTCCATCTTTTAATTACAGTCTATGGCCTCAACCTTACCTTTAAGGTGCATCGTGGATTTTACAACACAGATTCTAAAAAAAGTAAGGATGCTGCCTAAAATATATATTAAAACAGAATTCCGAGGGGAAAATTGCCCAATGTATTTTCAAAAATTACACATAGGGAAGCTGAGAGGAGCGTCCCGTCACTGAATCCCAAAATAAATGACGTTATATTTGTCCTTATAAATGCATTTAATTTATCACTAGCTCTCTGAAGATGCTGCAACTGCAAATGCTTTTAGCTCTGGTGTTTGTGAATTTGACTTATTTTGCAATGAGGATGATTTGCATAGAATGGGGCCAATTTTGAACCAAATGACAAAAAAACTGAGTTTGTTTTTGCCTTTTTTGGGCAAGTTTAGCAGCCACACAAGTGTTTATTTACAAAAAACAAAAGTGCATCAGTGTGAATGTGAAATAAACTTTCCTTGTACAGTTTTCTATTGAATATGTGTCACAAAGGATTTGCAAATTATCCCGTTCTGTTGTATTTATGTTCTAGATAACGTCCCAACTTCTTTGGAATCGGAGTTGTATAACCAGTAGTATCACTATGGAGCACTTTTTTTTCTGAGTGGGTCCCTGTTTTGTTTGCATTGTGCACACCCACAGGGAAGCTGGATTCACATCCTGCGATTGGTTTGACACTTGTCCGATGATTGACAGTTTGTGGTGATAAACGTCTAATAACAAAGACAGTGAGGAAGAACAATGCTAGCAATTAAACATCAATATAAACAGTGCACAATTTGAAATAATTAAACAAAAAACATCTTTGCCAATGTTTTATGAAGACAGAAATGCATGCAAAGTGTTTGTCAGACCTTAAGGATACACACAAAGTGTTTTGGTGAGACACACTGGATGTAAACTTAACTTTTGTTTGTTTACAAGAAAACTCCACAGGGCACCTTTAAAGAAAACAATAATCATACTGAAGTTGGTGCAAGCAGATGTTGTATTGCAAAAGCAGATATTGTAGGATACATAAATGAAATATGTTCTCTGTCAGTAGAGATGTTGGATACTACACGTCCCATAATGCAACTCAACCTCTTGCTGTGGACCAATATGAGAGGATATGTGTCTATTTATAACACGCTCAGAAAGCCTACCTGATGTCCACGTTTGGAACCTGCAGATCACCAACAGTTTTAGATATCCAAGCTGGAGCTGAAATGAACAACTATTTTCATTATCTATTAATCTTAAACGTATTTTCCTGATTAATTTATTAATTAATCGTTTGCTCTAGGGATGCACAATATTATTTTTTTCAATTGTCTATCTAAGTTTCTCAAAAAAACACCTTAAGATGGTCAGTTAAATATTATATAAAGCATAGAAAAGCAGGAAATCTCCATATTTGAGCGGCTGTAAACAGCATTTCCTGCCATTTGTGCATTAAAAATTACCTAAATAATTATTTGATTATCAAAATAGTTGCTATTTTTTTTTGTCGATCAGCTGATCCATGCAGCTCTGACATCTGTATTCATGTCTCCATAGTCATAACACAAGAATAATAATATATCGTTTGACAAGATTCCTATGGAGGAGGTTTTCTAATGCAGCTCAGTGAGGAACAATGAGGTTTCAAAGCTGCTGCAGATGAGAGCTGAGGCGAGTGACTGTTATTAATGACCAATGAGGACCTCCTCACCTGTGAGGATGGTGACCTCTAGGTGAGAGCCACAGCCCCCCTTCTATCTCCATCTCATTTTTGGGTCTATGGCCCCCCACACTCTGGTCGGGATTCAATTACTGCTGTCTGGCCGACCTTTGACCTCCCCTCAAACAGGATGAACCTCCTCTTCTGATCCTGACAGTAGCGCCACTTTTACTCCCCTCTCACTTTGTCCATAATGTAAAAGTCCTCACTTTTTTGCTCTATGAATTCATTTGATACTAGGTTATATTTTTGATTATTATTTTTGATACCAGATTAATTGTCTTCTTCGTCTGAAAAATCTAAACCTTCAGTCGTGTTTTAGAGTTTCTATTTTTCTGTATTTACAGATCGATCTTTCAACCTTGTTCTAAGCTGCAGTCGATGGTTGTTAAGCCATCGCCGTGTCTTAATCACAACACAGATACCTGTTAATTACCAAACGAGTTCAATTATTTTTGCTACTTAAACAGGGATTTGAGATCGATGCATTGCGTTGCCCCGGGTCGGCCGCTGAGCACCGTTGACCACTTAATGAAACGTTGTGGGTTCTGCGCGCCGAGGCTGAAAGAGATGAAGAACAGTGAGGATAAAGCAATGGGTATATTAATAGGCAGCTGCATGGACGACACTGTTTGGTATTGGGTCAGGGATAAAGCATGAACTTGTAAACTCACAGAGGGGCCTCTCCTCCCTCCCTCCCTCTCGCTAACTCACTCTCGCCCTTCGTGGTGTCATCAGTTAGCAGAGCTGGGCTCGATAGCCCAGGCAGCTCTACGAGAGCAGCGATTAGACATCTCTCTGATTCTCATCCCCAGCAGAGTTCACTCAAAGGTAAGCCAGTAGTTTACATCCTCAGAGACACTGGTATTCCTCTGCCTTTGTTCTTCACGGTCTTCTGTTTTGCAAATAGTGTATCTACTCGATGCTATTGGCATGGAGTGGGAGTTTCATGTCATCTCTTGAAAATAAAACAATATAAAAATTTACTTTAAAAAAAAAAAAAAAAACTACACCTGCATTTCTATGATATACAATCATAAAGAAGCACAAAGCTCATGCATCAGTAAGTGACCCCCTTCAGACTCTACAGATGTCACTGAAGAGAGCACCACCCTTTCCTCGCCACCACTGGCCAGTAGCAGCGACAGACGCCCAGTCAGCTGCAGGGTTTATTCCAGCCGCCTGGCGGTCTGAGGTGTGGTCCCATCGGGCCGTTTTGCTGTGATCACAGCAGGCAGTGGGAGGTTAATCCCAGGAGAATGCAGGCTCAATCTCCCCCCACCTCCAGCCCACACCCAGGAGCCTCCTTTATAATGGCCCGATGGAGCTCTGTGGTCTGTGGCCGACACCTACCCAGATTTCACTTCTGCTCTGTGCGCTCCGATTATTCTGACATTTTCAAAGTCCTTTAAATACCATTACGGAGCGTGTAACAGAGTGGGCAGCTGACCTCTCAGCTCTTTTACAATAATGTAAATTAACTGGATAAAAAAGATAAAAAACGAGAACATTAAAACAATCGGAGTTCTTTACTAATAGCTTTGTGTGTGCTCCAAAATATAGAAAATGAACTGTCATCAGTGAGAGATTTGATTAGCTGCAGTGTTAAAGCAAATCTAAAATTCAAATGATCATCAAGCCTTAAAACGTTACGTTTCCTGATTAGTATTAGTGGTTAATACTGATAACATATTTTTGGAAAACGTGTTAGTTCCAGTATCCAGCCATGAGAATTAGCCCTGTTAAAACATGTTTTGATATACATTTAGTTTGTTCGAGCCCTGATAAATTATTTCAGATGGCAGAATATGCATCTGTTTTTCCCTGGAGTCTTTCACACTTATCTGTGCGTAATTAATGTGGATTTTGACAGATGGAGAAAAAAATTGTCCTTGTAAGAGAGAAGGGTACATGCCACAATGTGTGAAGTGCAAGCATGGAGGGAGCCTCTTGTATTATTTGCTGCCCGTGCCAGCTGGACCAGCCAGATTCTTACAGGTAGAAATTGAGGCACAAAATATGAGCAGAAATCATTGAAATTCAGTGCCCACTATAAATAGGCCCCATTTCTGTTGTTACACTTGGAAATTGCGAAATGTTCTTAATGCTGTTCTAAATTTGGCTTTAGGGAGACTAAGCCTGTCCTATACAGTACACCCATCCATGGTAACTTTCGTGAAATATCCAATAAAGTGTTATTTCTTTCAGTGATAATTGTGACTGGAGGTCATTTTTAATTTAAATGCTTAAATTGCCTTTTTAGTCTGTGTGTGTGCATGTGTGTGTGTGTGCGTGCTGTTGTTTGAAACCATGCTATTTCTGAATGCATCAGGGTCTGACTTAAATATTAGTGTAACTACATTATCACAGTGTTTTTGCCTGGTAGCAAACATGTACAAATGAGGATTACAACTCTTGAGAAGGCAACAGGTCATGGTTGGTAAGCTGCCCGGGGGGGTCACTGATATAGAGTCACTTTTGACAGGCTGTGGAGGAGGCTCTATTGTTGCTGGTGTGTCTGGATGTTACCTGCAGGCACTATCGCTGAGACTACAGTATTATCCTATTATTAGGCTTAGTTGTTTACGCTTATTACTGCTTGTCAGGTAGGCAGAGAATCCTTCTGAAAATGAGCATCTGCAGAAAAATACATGACTACTTCTTTATCTCATTCAAGTACATCGGCTTACGATAATTTTCAGAGGCCTTTAAGAATGTCTTGATAGGAAACAACAAACAGAATTTAAGGTTTATGTTTACATGTGAGCATTTGATTAAATGTTTCACCGCGCCACAGACAGCGTTGTTTGGCAGTCAGTGTAAGCATGTAAGAAGCGCTGCATCTGTTTTATATGAATTAAAGCTGATATCATTATGGTCTTGCTGCAGCTGAAAGTACATATACAGTAAGAGGACATCGTGGATTGAAACAGCCTCGATTAATGTCTCTGTTTGTAGAGGAAGTGAACAAAATAAAAAAAGCCCATCATATGGTCTGGCAGATTTTGGGCACAGGACCAGGGATGACAAATGTGCTCTCGCAATAATTCAATCTGCTCTCATAATTCTCTAACTTTTAGGGACAGACAGAATGAAAATTTTCCGGCAGTTAAGCCGCCAAGTCAACGTCCAATAACTGTGATCAAGTGTTAGTTAAGATGCTTTTTCTCTCACTTTATCTATTGACAGATTGAGGGGTACAAAGATACTCTGTAAGTGGCAGAAAGTTACTGTGAATATGTTAACGAGAGGATTTGGTACCGGATCCAAAATGTTGTCATTTTATTGATGTCACAGTAATTATATGAAGTTTAAGGAATAGCAGAGAAGAGAAGGAGCTGTACTTTTGCTGTGAGCCTGAGTGTACTGCATGGGTACATATTCACATATAATAGAGCTGGAGAAAAACAAATATCACATTATTTTTGATTAAATACCTATTGGTGCTTTCACAAATATTTACACATTAATTAATCATTAGTACTGTGGATGCAGTGACTAAGTGGGAAAAGGCAAATAATAGAACAACTAGAACAAACTGTTATAATCAAGAAAAGGCAGCACTGGTGCCATATTACAACATTAAAATATCTCAAATCTATAACGATATCTCACCTCAAGTCATTATATGAACATAATGTTGTTAACCTGTTCTTGCCTAGTATATTAATGCCATTCATTAGAGTTTTATTCCATGCTTTTACAGCAACATTGTATCTCATGTGATGTGTTTTTTATTTTTTCTAACATTTTAGCCTTGACAGCTGAAGTAAGACTGTGTTAAGATTATGTGTCAAGCAAACAAAAGGCAAACCCAACCTTCTGGTATGAACTGTGTTTGTCAGCTTTGTGTCCTCAGTCGACAAATCGAAGTAACTGCATAAAAAAAAAAAATGAACCACAGTTTTTATGAATAGAGCTATAAATAGAGTGAAATTCACACTTTGCAGCGTTTTAAGGTACAATAAGTTAAGCAAAAGAAGGTAAAAATTAAGCATCTGTTTTGAAGTATTTAAACTAAGTGTTGTTAGCTGCAGAGATGGCTGTCAAGCCTTCGGCAATGTGATGCACAAACAGATTTAAAAAGCGAAAGGGATCAGGTACCGCTGGTACTGGAACTGCCTCTGGGCCAATCTCAATGTGTGCGGTACTGTTGTAAAGCACTCTGTGTGTATTAAAGATAATAATATATGAGTCCCCTTCTGTTTGCAGGGACAGAAGTATGTCCTGGTGATGGTGGATCCTGATGCTCCGAAACGCTCCAAACCCACGTCTGCTCACTGGAGGCACTGGCTGCTGGTGGACATACAGGTACAGTGCATTACATTAACCTCTGCTCTCACTTAAAAGCAGCCCTGTGTGTGTTTTGGGGATGGTGACACGGACAGCATTTGTTATTGGATTAGGAGCTCACATGGTACAAATTTATGAAGTAATGTTCGGATTTTGAAAATTGTGCATTTTCATAATCTCGGGGTCTCACTTGGCATGTCTCATGTTTACATCTGCACTGGGGCCGATCACAGGGCTGCAAAATTATGAATGGTTTTTAAGCCTAACTTGGTGAAAAAAAGGATGCCAAGTTCAAAAAATGTTAATTTTTCATATCATGTATCTTGTGCGATAAATGCCTGTGACAAAAGTGTGGGAGTAAGTCTTTCTAAATGGCTGTGAAAGTTTGCAAGGCCCTGTCAGCAGCAATTTCCCTCTGCTGCAGAGAGCCTGGGACGTGTCAATGCAGGCGTGTGAGACTGAGATTGAGGAGAGCAGCATGCGAGGCGCACACTCTTTCTCCCATAGAGCTCCAGTCCCTCAGCTCCCCCTCCAGTGGAGAGATCTTGGCAGAGTGTCCTCCCTTCATCTGTTCCCCCAGGCAGAGCAGCTCCCCCAATGATCCACACTTCTCCATATTTTACACCCCCGAAATGGGCACCGCTCCGATCCCCTTATTTCTCTTCATATTTCACTCCTTTTTATCCATTCGTTTGTGTGTTTTCACATTCTTGCATTCTAACGCCAAATGCGTGTTGAGTTGTTGATTGCCTCAAATATTTGGAGGTTTGCAGACATTTTATAATCCCGCGGGAACCGGGAGATCAACCCAGTAGATTAAGACTAGTGGTCTGAAAAACAAGCACACAAAGACGCTTCAGCGATGTATCACTGCTCCCGTTTCATTTCATAAGGCGTAGTTGTACACTAAAGTAAATGCCACATTGATTTGAAGATCCAAATGTGATGTATCTGGGATATATATTTTCGTAAACCTTTCAATGGTTATGAATTCAGAATTTTGTGATTCAGCTCATCGGTGCTGTGCTTTAGAGATGATTTATGCAACCACATTCCTGCCTGTAAGAATATTTACCTCATATCACTCGCATACATCAATGATATATATATTTTAAAAAACGAGTCATTTCCACTTTGCAAATTGCATTATTATTTTTAAGCACATAAAGTCCGTCTGGCTGTGTGACCAGCTGTGAATAAACAAATGTCTTTCAAGTGCTCAGACAGACCATATTCTCTCCAGCAATTC
This sequence comes from Serranus cabrilla, assembly GCA_903364295.1. Taxonomy (NCBI): domain Eukaryota; kingdom Metazoa; phylum Chordata; class Actinopteri; order Perciformes; family Serranidae; genus Serranus; species Serranus cabrilla. Next base: position 857,072 of record CAFUXE010001057.1, read on the forward strand.
AATTTCCTGTCACTTGTGTGGGTGTTGACCTGCGTTGCCCATGTAGGGATTGGCCAATGTGACGGGATGTTTTTCTGATTGTGACTGGTGGTTGGTCAGAAGGGTTAATGAGCCTTTTGAGTGATGCCAACCTGTAGTGGGAGGTGTTTAATTGACCAGGGTGGCTAGGTGACATCACACAACCTCAGTTTTGTTTTTTCAAGTGTCGATGGGGATGTGCTGGATTTTGTTTCAGGGGCAGTTGTGCTTTTGACAGCAATGAAGGTCAATTTGTGAATTAAAGCATATACATAATCCAACAAAAAGACTTAACAAGTGAGCAAATATGACTGCTTTATTTTGTTTAGAAAGTTGAGAGAGTGAAGCACTGCACACTGACATGTTTTGCATTTAAATTGCAATTTTTGGCAACGTGTTTGATGGTAGATTATTTGTAAAGCAAAGTAGTTTCTTTATCTGAAGTCAGGGGTCGTGCCTTCAGATGTCAAACGGATCAGGGTTTTGATCCTCGCTCATCAAACAGCACGAGCTGCAGCAGATATATTTTTTTCATATATATTCATTAGTCCAAGGTCATGCCGTCTTGTCCTAGTTTGTGGATATTTCCATAATTAGTCTTTATCCGCGGCCACAGCTAAGAAGGTAAAAGATTTCCTTAATTCAGCCCGGAGTGAAGTGAGGTCAGGCTGGACTGAGCAACACGGCTCCGTAGATTTACACCGATTCTTCAGCCGAGGTCTCATTAGGGGAGGGATGGCAACACAACAAGGACACACTGGACTGCTCCGTGTGTTACAGACTCATCACCCACCTTGCTTTTGAGCTGATTTATGTAGCTTTAGCTCTTCACTTATCAAAACATGTGCTGAGGATCTCCTCACTGTGTGTCAGCCATGCCAAAACCCTCTTTAAACACAGAGCGAGGTGTTTGAGAGCCACACACTGCACAGTGCCTCACATACTTAAAGCATTCAGCCACAACTACAGCGTGGAGCCTTATGTGAAGTAGAATTTAGGGTTAGGAGAAACAGGCAGAGAAAAGGTTTACAACACTTAAAAACAAAATGAGCTTAATTTCTGATTAGTTCGTCCGGATTGATGATTTTAAAAACTTGCATTATGTTTTAGGAAGAGAATATTTTTATGGTACAAGTCTTGTGTGACAAATCTGCCCTAGAAAGGTAGAGCAAGTAAAGAAAAGCTTAAAAAGTTAAGAATGTTTAGAGATTTTCAGATTTCTGACCGTGTACAGAGGATGTGATGCCTTCATTTTACTATTTCTTTTCAGACTGAATATTTCCAACAATAACACAGACAAGACTTTAAAACTGCCCAAATCTAAGATGCTACTGTAACTCTGCAAAGCCAGGGTTATTTTAGCTGCTTTTACTCTGCACTTCATGCTTGTGGCACTGAAAAAGCAAAAAAAAAAGAACAAAAAAAAAAGCCTCTTTCCATAAATCATGACCCTGTTACTAAAGATAAATTACAAACTCTAAATTTAATGTTTGAAATATACTAGAAAG
>CAFUXE010001057.1:858625-963704 GCA_903364295.1 Serranus cabrilla
AGTTTATCCACGTGAGCATCAATACACATTGAGAAATATGCAAAACCTCCCAGCTAGACGAACAAATCCTATTGTCATGTTTATGTTTATTTAACCAGCTGAATCATTTACCACATCATTACTTTTGACTTCCAATAACAATTTACTCCAGCAGTTAAGTGTAAGCTGTGTGCCGGTGTCTCGTCTTCTCCCACCAGCTGTCCAGTTTCTTTTAGAACTCACATTATTAGATGCTATATGTGCATTTTCATCGCAACTGCCCATTTTCCCTGACCCCTCGAGCTACAGAAACGGTAATTTAGAATCTTCTGCAGCACACTCTGTGTTTTACATCAATTATGGACAATTACCAAAATAACCATCAACAGATTGTTGTCGAGCTCTCGAAGTCGAATTCCAGATTGTGAGCCTCTCCCTCCCTCTCTGTGCTCTCGCCGAGTCTAAATCAATGCAGATGTTCCGGTATGGTCTCGCAACGATAATTACTGTAACAAGCAAATCATTAGTATCTGAATAGAGACAGCTTATATAAAAACAGCACTGGGTCTTACTTTTACTTGTTAATACTTATTCTCTCATTATAGCTTTGGCAGTTTGTGCAGTCAACATGATGCAATATGAACTTGCAAAAGAGTGCCCCAGCTAAAGCTCTTTCGTGCTCTGAGAACAGCCAAGGTGTTCATTATCTCTGTAAAATCCCATTTAAATAGCGATGTATAGCCTCGGGTTTTATGGATTTTTTTTTCCTACTTTTTATGATGTATGAAGTTTCTCTGCTGAGGGTTTGTCTCCATGAAAGTTTCTGTGCATTTCTGTAAAATGGTTCTATAAAAAATTAATTTACACAGTGTGTGTATATCCACCGGAAGCAAAAGCATTAAGGCTATCAGCTTTTTTGTGGTTTGATGGGATTGGATTGCACTTTTCTTATTGACGAGTTAAATGTAAACAAGCCTCATGATCCATCGTGATCTGTTCAGGCTGTGGTCATTCAGTGTCCTATTCAGTCGCTGCAGTTTCCAGATTCACTTCACAAAGATCTTTGGACTGGAAGCCATAAAATGTTTGTGAACTTCCTGTCCCTGGCTAATCAAAGGCCAGTTGGACAGTTCAGCACACAGCATGCTGTGCTCATTATTATGGTGCATGAGGGACATGCATGCTTTAACATCCATCTCTGTTGTAGCAGCTCCCAAAGGGGAACAGAGCCTGTGCTCTGCTGCTGGTCAGGCAAATACAAACAGTGAAGTATTGTGACTGTATCAGACCAGCTGGCTTTGTGTTTGTGAATTCTGCAGCCTGCAGAGATCGTCTGCTCCACACCTCAAGATGTCCTTTAACTGCAAACTATTAGGCGTGTAACCCCTTATTGCATTTCATTCAGTGTTGTTTGCCTAAACAGGATAACACTGGTGTTGTTTTGTCTCTTGGAAATGGAACGATATGGTTCTTGCATTAGCATTTCATACAGCAACAGTTCATGTCACAGAGGAATAAGCTATGTCAGGTTATAGCAGCTTAGGCAACATGAATTAGTTTGGGTCTTCAGATGATTTGTTCATAATTTCTGTGATAAAAAGCAGAGCAAGACCAATATATTGGGCCTGTTTTAGGGAGCATCGGTATTAGCATATATTTTGTCAGATATGCACCAATACAAAACCTTTTTTTACACAATGTATAATGCAGAAACAATGGTGTCATCATCACATAGTTTGTCCAGCTGGACAAATTTAATGCTCATTCTTCTGTCACCTAAAAGTGACTGAAAAACTACAGCGAACAGGCAGTAAAGTGTTACGAGTACTTCTCCAAATATGGTGATTATTACCAATGTAATATATTGTATGTGCAATATATAATAATGTCAATTATTATTTAAGAAAAATTATTTGCTTAAGACAGCAGCCTTCTGAGTACCTTTGCAGGATCATATCGGTGCAGAGTCGACACAGAAAATGTGCATTTTTATTCCATATCAGATATTCATAATATCAGCTGCCAATTGGTAATTGGTGAATGTTTCCTCTCAGTATCAGCCTAAAACATGCCATATCAGTCAGGCCCTTCTAAAAAGATCAAGTAACACTCACTTATAGTCAAAAAGTGCACCCAGAACAGTCCTTCAGTCAAGTATGTCATGTCCCCTTTGTCTTGTTACAGAAACATTTCTGCATATACACTAGAGTGATTAGAGTACATGTCTTTATCTGGTTAAGTTTAGCAAAAACAGTCATAAGTGATTAGTATCTGAGGATAGTGCTGAGTGCTGAAATTACATTTCTAACCTCTGAAACCTTTGTTTTAGCAAAATACCTATCCAATATTGCAAATAAACATACACAATTGCATTGTTCTTTATCCTGTAATTATCCCTTCTGTGGCATGTTATGATTTAAGCGTTTATTTTTTTGACAGACAGCTGCCCCCATATGGAAGCCAAAAACAATTTCCCAAAGGCCAGACGAACCATAGCTAGCTTCATTGTGAGAACAAAGAACCATTGGTATTATTCATAATTAAACTCTTATTGTGTACTCGGCTGAATATTTCCATTCTTCTGCCTCTCTCCTGCTCACTCTCGTTTCCCCTCTCCGTACTTTGCACCTCGTGCTGGGAACATCTGTCTGGCGTCAGAGTGGAGCCTGGCTGTGCAGATTGGAGCAGGTAGAGGAGCACATTGTAGCCCAGCTAATGATGAGAGTGTCTGCCCTCTCTCTTGGAGGAGACGCAAGCTGCTGCTTCACGCTCGCTCACTCCACTCATACGCCCAGGGAAACAGATTTCCAAACATATGCAGTATGTTTTTAATCCAGTTGAGCACTTCATTTCCCAGCAAACACAAATAACCTTACGGGACATCCATATCTTATGACAAGGGGGTGGGCGCAAAGGAATTGAACAATTTTCCTTTTTAATGTGATTTTTTTCCCTCCAAAGTTGCTAAACATGCTCATAACCCAGGTTAACAGTTTGCTTGTTTATGGTTCCACAAACTTTTACACAGACGTGCCTCCTGGCTCCAAGTCATATGAAGCAACTTTATCCAATCTAAACTCCACTTGGTGCACCTGTTGTCAGCCTTTGTTTAAACTAAACTGACAGCATGAACACATGTTCACTGTGTGGAGGGCCTTAAATAATTTGAACAGATTGCTGTCAGTGATGTATATGTCAGTAAACTAAGTACGTGATTAAGAGCTATGGTCGAATTTTAAGGAATGTTGAGGTAAATTACCAGGAAGTGAGAAAACAGCCCGTAGTTTGTATTGTGCTTTTTTCATATTGCAGCTTGAATTACTTTGACCCTGATAAAGTTGACATGCAGGTCATTCATCTTTTTTCCTGACTGTCCAAAACCTCCCTCGGTACAAGTCAACAATAGCCCTTAACATGGAGGCTCAGCTGGAGGTGCTTAACATTTAGAGCGGTGCTCATCCTGCTGTCAGCTACAGCCAGACAAATGTCAGAGGTGGTACTACATGGAGTTCAGCTTGTGGAAGTCATTCCCTCACTAAACCTCATCAGACTCTCCTCACAGCCTCTCAGCCACATTAGGATGCTGGTGTTTGTTAGTTTGGCTTTTTTAGATTCGGCTTGGCTTCTTTGTTTTTTTTTTTTAGCTTCATGACCTTTTCTAAGGTTCCACACTTTTATCAAGTTCAACTTCTTTATTTGTCATATGCATAGCAATTATAAAGAAGCAAACTTTCGCAATGAAAATAGCATGTCTCAGCCGCCCTCAAGCGCTGTTAATTGAATATGTATATTTTAAAAAAAAGAAAAAGGAGATCTAGTAAATTGAAATAAAATTTGATTCTAAACATTAAAATTGTGCAAGTTAAAATAAAGGATGAAATAAAACATAAGGTGATGGCTCAGGTGAGCCATGAAATATGTAACAAAATATTATATATATACATTTCAGTACAAACACAATGTAAACAAAAGTGGAAAATAATTTGTGTATCTGCACCAAACAGACAGACAAACTGAAGTGAAAACATAACCTCTTTGGCAGAGGTAATAGATTAAGTAATACATAAAGAAATAGAATAAAGTAATGTAAGGTAATGTGTATAATATTAAGTGTATAGGGTAAAGTGGGGAGCTCAACAGTCATATGGCCCTCGGGATGAAGCTGTCTCTGATGCTGGTGGTGCGGTACAAACTGATAATAATTTTGTCTTTCTTGCTGCACCGCTGGGTGTTGAGGTCTCCCATGTAGTGCAGCTCCATCCTGGTGATGTGCTGTGCAGGTTTCACCACCTCTGTAATGTGTTGTGGTTGAAGGTGGTGCACCTGCCACATCAGGCAGTGATGCAGCCGGTCAGGATGCTCTTGATGGGCCTTTAGTCGTTGCAGAGTATGAACCTCCTCAGACTGCTGAGGAAATGGGGACGTGTCCTCCTTGATGCTTCCTGAAGTCCATGATCAACTTCGTTTTGCTGACATTGAGATAGTTGAGATGTCAGGCCTCTGACCTGTCTGTAGGTCGCCTCCTCACTGTTGGCGGTCAGGCCGATGCTTTGTGTGAACAGGGAGTACAAGAGAGGGCTGAGGACGCAGCTCCGCTGTTGAAAAACAGGGTGGAGGATGTGCTGGTGCCAATCTGCACAGCAGGAGGTCAGGAGGTCACAGAGTTTGGTGTGGAGTCCCCGGTCTCTGAAGTTGATGACAAGCTTAGAGGGCACAATGGTGTTGAATGCTGAATTATAATCTATGAACAGCATTTTCACATCTGTGGAAGGGTATGCAGGTGGCGCCATCATCGTCATGCATGTTTGTATGTGTGTGCTGCCCTGTGTGCATGGATGGAATAGTTTTAAATAGGCTACTAGAACAGGAACCAGTGATTTGTCTCACCTTATACCTGAACTTGGGGTCACTGAGGCTGTGTCCTTACCGCTCTGCTTCATCTGGACCCCTCCCCTGGCCTTGTGCACAAACAGCCTGTAATAATGCTATCGATCTTATCTTACTTGCAGCTTATTAACAAACAGGCTCTTCTTCAGTGTGGGCTGCTGCTCTCACTGTTCTCCGCCACCTAAAGGGAGAATTACATAAGAATCCTCCGCTCAATTGTCAGCTCCATCCCCCGTCCACATACAACAAACACACACACACACACACACACATGCACACGATACTGTAGCTGATAACCTACCAAGCCTCTTGCCATCTCTATAACAACTGACCTCCCTGCTGTGGTTGCCGTGGTGAGATGATTGAGGAGGTTTCACTGCATGAAGAACGTGAGCTGCTATGGTTTCCTATCAGAGGCTGTAAATGCAGTTTGGGCAGCGAGGGAATAATCATCCATAAATTATCACTTTCACGTGTTGCTTCATAGTTATTTTAAGAAAACTAAATTCCTATTGATTTTACCACGTGAATTTAGTCTCTTTTCTCGAGGAGAAAGAAATCAATTCTTGCTCACATTTATTTTATTTAAGGAAGTAGGCCTACTGCGTGTCAGTGTGCTACATTCATTTGTACCTTGCACACCATCCAGGGTATATCACGATTAGCCTCCAAGAAAACAAGGACAACCTGGAAAGCCCCCTTTGATCCAGTCTGTCACACTCTAGCCTAGTAAGGAAAAAAAACGAACAGATTGGACCTTCTCCATGCAAATGCAGTTTAAAACCAGTAGCTCTGCGCACATAAAGGCGCTTCTTTTAATATGTGCCCCCTTTCTTCACACCCACGACCATTGTGTATAAAATCCTGTTTTTCCTGAAAAGATTTCTAGTCGCAGCCGCAGACAATGTTCCCCCACACAAGCTGTCGTCTTTGTCATACCCCCCCCACCCCCCCACCCTCCACTTCAGTCAGTAAAGCAGGATCTCTGGCAGTCGGCCCCGCGTGCAAATTCATGTGTTTCAGGGTACAGGTGGGGGGCTTGCTGGAGTCTGCCTACCTGTTCTCCTGTAAAGTGGTCAATTTTGACAGACATGTACAAGGGGGGAAAAAAAGCAGGCATGGAAACCAGAAGGGGGGGAAGAGGGGCGGGTAAATGAACAAATGTCAGGGTTAGTGGGGGGTTGCCGGGTCTGCGGCTGTAGAAAACGCTTCCTCTTAGGGGTGTCTCCTGATAGGGTGCGGTGAAGGGGAGTGAGGCATGCTGATAAAAACAACTCACTAACAATTATGCTCACCTAAAATAGCCCTTACTTAAGTATATAGCATGCTTGCCAGTTAATTGTACACAAAAACAAAGACTTCACAAAAGACCTCCTGCAGCCAATGTATTTTCTTTTATTTTGGCACGATAATTAAGTGTGACAGCTATGAATGCAAAGTTGGCAGATATTATAGTGGCCTGTCTAACTGTACATACTGATTAGAATTGTTTGTATTCCAAAAGTTATTCCAAACTATAAAATTAGAAAACTGCAGTATAGGAGCAAGAACTATACAGTATAATGGGCAAATCATTAGAACCGGTGTATAATAAAATACAATGTATCAGAAATTACACTCAAAGTCTGCTGTCTGTTTTCAAAGCTCGGTGATGGAGGTTCGACAATTAATCTCTAGATGTTTACTCAGTTTTATGAATATTAAATGATAATTGTTCCTATTTGTCAGTACTTGACAATTACAAAAATTGCAGAGATGAGTCCATTCTCTGCAGATTACAGCCCATATCTGTCCCTAACCATGCAGCTGACTGCATGGCTTTTAATGACAGCGTCCCTAATATTCTCAGGAGATAATGCTCTTCATAATGGCAAGCGAAAAGCCACCATCAATACAATGCTTTCAGCAGAAGCCAACATTTCATCCGTGTTACACTTGAATAATTTGTGTGCATTGCTGCATTTCCTCTGAATTGTTCTCTGGATTTGTTCAACTTGTTCTTATTGATATGCTGTAGGACTAACAACCATAAAATCTACTAAGACCTCTGATCTGTACTATTGACCATTATCATAGCCAAGAGGTTTGTTACAATGTGGTATTTTTATGCTACACTTGGTGAGAAACCTGTTTACATTCCAGGGTGCTGTATAGTTCACTTCTCTCCGCAGCTCAGTCGGATTCCAAAGCACTGTATAGATTTCTTTCAGCTGATGAAATTAAAAAGACAGCAGTGTGTGTGTGGTGTGCCTTCCAGCAACGCGATTTGCCTGTGAGTTCACGATACGGGTTGAGAGGGGAGTTCCTTTGGGGGGGATTAAATAGCTCCCTCTCTTCCTTCCCTCCTCCCCTGCCCTCCATACTTGCAGAACACAAACAGCTTGCAGGGCTGTACAGTACTTGTACAACATGTTTGCCACAGTGCTGCTCACAGGTAACAATAAGCCAAGGTCAAAGGTTAAGAGGGATTGTGGAGCTCGGATTCTTGTGTGTTCCTCTGGCAAACATTGCGCGCACAGGCACGGGAAACAGTACCCATAGTATCGCTGGGAGAAAGAAAGAGTGAGAGACGGAGAGAGCGAGTTGGCTCGGAAGAGAGGGGGTATCAGAGAGAACAATACCGGGGCCAGTTTCATGGAGATATGTTAGACTGGTCTATAAGGTTAGGACAGTCTTAGTTTTGCTCTCTGACTGTATCCTAATACCAGTTAAGACTGAAGATAATCGCACCTGCTGACAACTGGAGACGGTCCTCTCCTAAACAATGACAGCGCTGGTGGTTTTCGGGTGGCAGTAGCGACTAAGTAGCAAGTACAGACTGGGGACTGGTAGCTGGAGTGGTGCCAGGTCTCCTCCTGGGCGCTGCACCAAATCCCCAAATGCTCAGGGTGCCATCGTGTAAGGCAGCCCCCTCGCTCTGACATCTCTCCATACGTTAACGCACGTGCATGTGTGTATTCAGGCCTGTGTTCGTCTTAATATAACAGAGAAAGAATACAATTTCCTACTCTGACATTAATAAAGTGTATCTTCTTCTTCTTCTTGTTCATGTAATTTAAAGAGAGACGTGCTTATGTGACTTTTTAAAAGGTGGGCAAGAGGTTGTTTGAATTTTTGTCAGCATAAATTGCTTTTAAAAAACAATCTTTCCCAAACCTGAACTTCACTGAACCATGGAGTTTTTTGTTCTGCTAAAATTAGTTGCTTAAAATCAGGGTTGGAACTACAAGGAGCATTTAACTTGTTATTAAATACTCTTAATCTAATACTGATACCCCTTAATGAAGTACATAAGCAAACAAGACCATCTACGAGAATATTGACTGTTTCTGTATAGTAGTTTCCTTAAAGCCTCGCTGCCATCAGCTCAGACAGGTGAAATCATTCAGGTTCTCCAGAACCTTTAGCTCCGACTCCAGCAGGGCATCCAACAGTGACCAGCTCACCGTGGACAGACCCAGACACAGTATAGTAGGAGTATCAGGAAAATAAAAGTACTCAGGTAAAAAATCTGAACTTTAAGATTATATTTAAGTACAGCACCACTACCTTAGGGGCAGTAGTTCAGGAAGTGGATCGATATTTAAACAATTTTTGATCTGAAGATGTTGGGGTCAACTAACCATCAATGTCACCAAAAGAATTGTTGCGGAAGCTTGGATAAATTAAAAAAGTCTTTGGTGTAAAATGCCCTCCTAATTGTTTGATTTTCCAGAAATATTTGCATGTTTTTCTATCTGAAAAGAGTCATAATTTAAGGAGATTTAGATTAGTTTCATCTAAGAGCATCAGAAACTACACAGCTTCAGCACGTGATGAACTTGGGTGTCTATCTGAACTGTTGGTTCGATTTAAGCCCTGGTGAAAGTCTATCTTTGTGAAACCAGATCCCTGCCTCCGTCAGGCTCTTTGAATGGGAAGAAGATTATCCTTTTAATCTCTTAATCATGCACACGGTATACATAGTTGGTCCTGTGCCTAAAACCTCTGTCCTGTTCAGATGTATCACAGCCACCTTTCGCTATGATTCCCTCTAACCCACAGACCCATTCAGGTTGGCGCCGACACTGTTGCACATGTTCCTCTCCAGCTGTCAGTATATTATACCCCTGGTGCCCTGTTAAAATGCAACCCAGACCAACGGTGCATAAAATGGATTGTGGAAATATGTAGATTTCAAAATACAGCTTTTTAAAATCCCTCATTGCCACAAATGTATTCAGAATAAAGGCAGATGTTTCATAACATGAATTAGGTTACTGTACATTTTACACAGTATATGTTCCCCAAAAGTAGGAATTAATAATGAAGATGCTTTTTGGCCTGAAATTGCTATTCAAACAATTATGTACTTAGTTTCTTCCAACAAATGCATTCCACATTATTGTTTTGCCTCATAGCAAAGCACCCAAAAGACTAAAACCTTTCATTTCAGCAAAGGCCGCTATTGGTCACCGTCAATAAAAGCATAAAAGCATTTATTTCCCACGTTTGTCAAATTAACAGCATACTCCATCTCCCATAGGACTTGTAAGGTTCATTAACCTTTCTGTGAAGTGGGACAGGTTTCCAGCAGTTACCATAACCTCTGTCTCGCTCCTACCTCAATTATAATAGAAGAATTAAACATCCAGCGATTCAAAACAGTAATGCTGCCTCTTAAATCCCTTTGTACCAGCTCTCAGTTGTTAATGACTAAAGACACTGAATGAACTATGGAGTTATCAACAGATATAACCGCGGACAGAAGCATATCAAATGGCTACTCTTAACAGCAGTGATTAGTGAATACATGTACAATTTTTAGTTTGATGGTCCGAATTTTACTGTTTCTACAATTATTATTCACTTTTTAAATGGTATGTTGCCTGAGTTGTCTGTGGATAACACAGCATTATATTAATGGTGCATAAAACAGTTATTTAAAATGTATAAAACAGCATCTATGTGGAAACACTTTTGTTTATAAGTTTATTAATCATTGCAAATTGCTGAATATTTCACCAAAAAGTCCCTGTCTAGTCGCACCACGGCCTGTCGTCTTTCAAAGTCAAAAGAATAGACTGACCTTGAACTAATTAGATGGTCAATTACACGCCTGTTGATCGCTTTTAATTTCTTAATAATTACATTAATTGTGTGGGCAAAGAGTTCGTTCTCTTGTCCACCTACTCCACCTTCATTCTCCACCTTTTCCTCTCACTTCTCTTTCTCCTCCTCCTCCACGCCCAGCCCACAAGATTTCAATACTCATTTATTTTGTGTCAGCGTTCACACTTCAAAAAAAAACAAAAAAAAACTGTTTTAATTCTATGCCATTGACTGCTTTAATAATCTTAATCTTCCTCTTCCTCCTCCACCCCCTTACATCTCCCACATCCTCTCATGTATTAATCAAAACCCAGCACGTGCCTGGATGTATTTGTCGGCATACAGCTCTATTATAATCTATTAATTTACTGTCCCCTTGGATTTGTGTTCTTACCGCCGGAAACTGCTGTAGCCATGGAGCAGTGAGGCCTCGTGTTTGTGTGTGCGTTGTCTTCTGATGCTACTTGTAGGCAAGCTCAGGCTGGGATTTTCCAGTGCCACCCCCGTCAGTGGGAAGCCCTATATGGGGACATGTCAGCGCCTTGTTTGCTTGTTGTGCTGATGAAGCTGGGGGTGGGGCGAGTGGGCAGCCTTGTTCAGGTTCCAGGATTCCCTTCAAATGAGTCAGCCAGCCCCCACTCAAACCGACTGTTACCTTGGGAACTCAGGCTTGGGCTTCCCTCAACAGTACTAAAGTACAGACTCATCAGCACCCATACTCACTAACACACACACATGCATACACACAGGAGCTTGTAAGGGCTTGGAAGCAGCGCCCAGGTTGGATCAAATTATCTTATTAAAACACTCTCGCTGCGGCCTGTATTCTGCCCTGTTAGGCCCAATCTGCTCCATGAGAATAAGATGACCAACCCAGCACGGCCACTCTGTGAAGGAACATTTGTAATTTATGCAAATTGGACTGAATAGATGAGTCCGATAATGAGTTTGGGTGGCTAGTTTCTTAAGTCAGTGATTTGAGTAATAGTGTGCTTCCTTGCTAATGAGCAGGAGCAGTGTAGTGTAGGTTTGGTGCATCACAGTGTGTCGGGTGATGTCAGTGATGGCTGGAGTTCACTTAATAACTGGACTGTTTATGTTTCCAACTCAGTTCATTACCAAAGCCAAATGAGTTTCTTTACTAAAGCCATTAGTCCAGCAGGCTATTGTTAAGTGGGTTAATTTGTCTATGCACTGAAGCAGATCATGGGTGACTCCCCCACTGGCTTTCACCCTGCCCTGCAGAGGCCAATACATCCCGCTCAGCTGATCACCATTAGGTTGTTCTACCAACCAGTCAACCCAGACTAGAGCCCATTAGGCTCTTTCACAACACTGGCTCATTTACCGTTACTGGAGACTCCAGAAAAATGATTATTAGGGTTGTGCTTGGTGTAATAGGGGTCAATATTATCAGTTTTACTCCTGTTATAGAGGACATTAAGCTGTTTATTTCCATGATTAAAAAATACATTAACTAATGTGTAAAAATAAATTGGACTTTAACCAACACAGTATTGTTTTTTTTGTGTTAACTGTTATAATTAATTAAGTTAATTGCCATTCTTCTGTTTTCCCTGTTTTGATGGCTACACCACCACTTGTACTTTGCAAAACATGAATAAAACATGCCGTGTACATGTTATATAACTGCCATAAACATCTACCAGCTGCTCAACCGAGAGGTAAAGGTTGCCTGCTATAAAATAAAGGCTGGCAGGACTCCCAGTTCATGCAGCACTGGGTTCTTGCCAAGGTCCGTTTGTGTGGCATCTTGAAGAAGATAGCAGGTCCAAGTTAATCGTGACCTGCATAGGCCATGGAGCAGCTTTTGAAGAGCAACTGCAGAGGAATGGGATGTAGCTTGGGTTTGCAGTGCAGTTGAAAAGGTGAAGCCATCTGTTCAGCTGAGCTCTGATGTCATTCTTCAGCACCTGGTTCAGTTTCTTCACACTTGTTTTGCCTCAGTTGTGGAGCCATATATATAGGTCTGATGCCCCCTTCCTCAGTGAATTTCAGAGATGAACTTAGGGTCATTGTTTATGGAAATAGAAGTCTGTTCCCGTGCAGGTTGAGCCAACAGAGACCCCCTATAGCCTCCTTGAGTGAAAGTCATAGAGCACCAAAGGAGAGCATTGGTGGTTTGCTGCACCATGGAGCTCCCTGCAGATGTGGTCTCAGATGTGCTCCCAGGCCCTGGCTGCTAGGAAGGTGGCTCCTAAGGGCATACATCCAAATAGTGTTTTTCTCTGGCAGAAAAGCCCTGGCAGGGCACTGGGGAGCACTTCATCTCAGTGTTTCATCAAAAAAACGCTCTCAGCGCTTTGTTTCTATGACAACAATATCTTGACAGCATATCACCACTATATCATATAATGTATGATAGGTTAGCATCGCCCCATTGCTATTTATTATCTATTTGGACTACTATCTGATTTGTTTGACATTGTTTTTTCACCATGAGCATCAACTGGATGAAGCCGGCTCTCATACTTTGTATAAAAAAGGAAACACAGTGAAAAAGAGCAACAGTGACAACGATGTCTTTCTGCAAACTTCCAAAATTTTCACCTAGAAGTGCTCTGAAAAAAGAGCTCTCTGAGCCGGCATACACTCTCCCCTTATTGGGAACAGTTGAATGGACACTCTGCCTAACAATGGCCTTTGTATGCCACACTGAAACCGTTGAAATTTTATGATGCCCAGGTGACCTTTATTAGCCTTTATTAGGATGCATGCTTGTCTACAGCTGATATCTGCTGCAGACTCACTGGCATGTGAACATTTTACTGCAGCTTGACTGCTCTTGAACCTGACAGAAGATGCTTTGAGTACTTTGAGGACCTGGCAAGGATGCTTGTACTTAGGCCACTTGGAAGTCTAGGAGAGAAAGAGAGAAAGTGTTACTTTTAAGTGGAGAGCAGAGCATCTAAATGATGTCTAAGTTGGTTGTGTGCAGGCCTTTTGTTTTGGCGGTGGTCGTAGAATTCCTTGCCCAATGTCTGGCTTCTTCCTTGCCACCAAATCCAGGGCATTCATCAACTTCCTGACTTTCCTAAGATCAGCAGAGACTTTGTCCTGTCGTTGTAGGATTGGTGGCACCAGTGTGGTGCACCTTTTGAATAACCATATACCTGTAGGGCTCAAGAACAGATCGATGGCTGATGCAAAGCTCAGACCGCCCACTGCACTGGACTGTGTAAACAACAGACAGTTTACAGACAGTGGACAGCAAGGATTGTGCTGGAGACACTGGTTACCTGTTTCCTGTTGGGAGGTGACTTTTTGACTGGTCAGTTTGGGGCTCTGGCGTTGTCCCCTGTGAAGATTGTACCTGGGCTGTCATACAGGCACCTCAAACTCTATGGCTGTGAAAATTGCTTCACACTTTGTGCCCTGAGTCAATGGCTCACAAGCTATTTTCACACCCTTGTTGAGCATCAGGTCATCAGGATGCATCAATATCATTGATAGCAGCAATGTATATCTCAATCACCAGTGTCTGCAATGCACTGGGCAGAAAGCCAACGGGACAATTCCAGGTAGGGAAAACTTCGTCCCAGTCGCCTGATTATCGACTTATGGCAGGACTGAAGATACACCACACAATCTGTTACAGCAGTTGACTGTACGACATCAGTGAATTTAAAAGGATAACTCTTTGCTCTTATAAAGCAACTTTTATTGCATCCTCCTTGTTTTGAGATTTAGAAAAACCTGCCTCTAAATTAGGGAAAACATAAAATGTTAAGACCTGTGATGGATTGTGACAAACCTGAGTGTCCCCAACTTCACTCTGTGTGTGCCAGGATAAGTTTCAGCCCCTTACAACCTCAAACAGGATAAGTGGGTTGGACAGTGCATGTGTGGATGGTGTTGATATGACAGAAAAATATCATGGAATCATGACTAACTAAGTATTCTCAGTTGTTATATAAGTGGTTAAATCTTTTGTCAGTAAATTGTTGCATACTTGGTAAAGTCAAAAGTCAGATGATCTCACTGGTCTCTTTTCACTCATTATACGAGAGAATCTTTTCACCCAGGCATTTTAAATTCACAAGAGGCAGATTAAACTGAAATCCTAGAAGAAATTAGGTCGTTAGGAACAGAAATTCAATGTATTTTCTTCCTCGAGATAACCAAGTCTGCGAGTTGAGCAGCGATGTGATTCTCTCTCTTCTCTTGGTGAAAGAAAACTGTGTTTAACCTGTAAACGGTGAGGTTCCTTGTGAGACACAGACTTTTAATTCACAATAGCCCTGCAAATGAATGGGCTGATTACTGAGGCGAAGATGAGGAGGCAGTCATAAGCACTTGGCTTGAGTGGAATAGGCGAGGGGGGGAGGGGTGGCTGTGGCGGTACAAGTCCAGCCTCAGAAATAGAGCTGTGAACACCATCTGTCATGCTCTCTCTCCCCGTCTGTTAGCCTGACTGCAAGTAAAAGGGAGAATGATGCTCTCAGAACTGCATTAGAAGGACGTGGGTGCTGATTGTCGTAGGTGTGGGTTTACAGGGTGTGCAAAGGAGGGGGAGGGAAGTGGTGTATATACAAGGAGGTGCATGAGTAACTGACAAAGGGAAGCACTCACCCACACAGAAAAGGAGAAGGGTTGTTGGGCAAGTGGGTATTCCTGGTGAAACCGCACCCCTGCACCTACTCACCACCTCCTCGCGGACTCCTACCTCTTGTCAGAGGATTCCCAGCGGAAGTTATGTAGACTTATTATACAAACACACTTCTCATCTTCTCCTCTCAGGCCTAGAGGAGTTAACAATGCATGTATCATAGTAACTTTAATTTCCAATGTTGAAAAAGTTTGCCACGGTGTTACCTGGCCACTTTCAGACCTACAGGTAATGCATCGGTGTCCAGGAAATAAGAATTTCTAAGACTTTTGTGATAGTAATAATGGCGCCATAAAGTCTGAACTGTTTCTTATTAATTGTGTTGATTATGATAAATGCGTTGGTCTACATCAGCCTTTATTGCGCTTCACTTGGAACAGAAAGCGAGAGTTGTTTGTGCTGAATATTGGTGGTTGGAGTGTCAGGCTATTACGTGACCTACAGAAAAAAAACTCCGCTGCATAGCTTTTTCCAGATTTTCAGAATTATTCATTGCTCATAACGTGTAGGTTGTTCGGGATCCTTTCTGCTTTTGTCTGAGTCAGAGTGTGAAATAGAGTCAGTAAAACATGAAGGCAAGCTGAGCCACGATGAACAACAGGGAGAGGCAGGATGAAGTGTCCGTAACACCGCGGCTGGACTAACATTAGTTCAATCTGTTGTCTAAAGAGGTGGCTGGTTCCTGCAGTTGATCACAGCAGAGACCAGTGTTGGGTATTTCACTTTTAGAAGTAACTCTATATGTTGTAGCTTTACTTGAAGTTACTATTTGGAGTACTTTTGTGTGACCATAAATAAAAACCTCTTTGTGATTCATTGTGTATCCTGGTTATATCGTCCAGAGGGCGTGCAGCAAACTGTACGTTAACTTTTGAATGCGTTGACTCTACTATCAGTGCGTAGCCTCGTCCATGGACAGTCATCTGTCACACAGCAGGATAATAACAGGACACATGCAGTATCCCCAAACATATATGATTCAAGAGGGTGTTGGGGTTTATGCACAAACCCTAACAAGTTATAGAACATGTCATTTAATTTTCAATTTAACTGCAATAATAACAGTAAAATTATTGGAAGTACATGAAAGTAAGAGTCTTCTATGAAAACAATAAAATACAGACTGGTATAGCTTACAGTACATGCTTTTTCAAACATTCAAGTTAACTTTGTCAATGATTACAGTAGCTACTTACTATCACAACATAAATGTTGTCCTCTCTGCAACTGTACTAAAGATACTTTTTAGTAGTATGGAGCTAACAGTACATCAAGGATTTTCTTTTTTTGGAACGACATAAGGAACAGAACAGTGACGGATTGCTTATTTGAAAACATCTAAGTCACTAAAATTGGGATGAAACTAAAAAGTAACTAAATATCTGATTACTTAAATTGGAAACCTAACGTTGCAACCAAAAAGTCCTCTGGTTGCTCTCAGGTGTCACTTTGTGACATGTTAGCCAGAAAACTGCCAGAGACAAATAAAGAAACCCAAAACCGAAACAGTTTCTTTGACATTTAGAAACAAGAACTGGTTGACATATTCAATCAGTTCTTCATGTGGTAATTTGCTTATTCAAACCCACAATGCTCTTTGCCATGATTTCCCTCCACAGGCAGATCAGAGATCAGGGTCAGCTGTACAACAGCTTGTAGGGTCGATGTGTTTTTCATGGACCATTTACCAAACCACAAGTTTCCTGTTGTAGTCATGAACCCAGACCCTTCATTTGAAAGGTGGTGTCCCAACTCACTGCACCCCCTGCTGCCATAAAAAGTGTATCAAAAGGTCACCACAGTACGAACTCAGAAACCCTCCACAAAGTCCAGGCCGAACCCTGAATCAGGTGCCATCATTTCTCCCCAACTCCAGTTTATTCCTCATAAGTTCTTAGTCTCTTATATCAAAAGCAGTGCAAGCCTCTTGAAACGATGACACACTTTTACGCTTCAGAATATGTTGTTCTTTTCTGTTAAGTGAAATAGTAAACAGCCATTTTGATGCTTTCGGTTTTTATCTCTCTGTCAGTTTCTGCCTCTCCCACACTGCTCAGTGTGTGATTCACTTTCACAGCCACAAGAATGGGTATTCCCCTCGCACGAGGATGCAAAGTGTAGTCACATTTTATTTCACTTAATAACTCTCACATGAAGTTATTCTAAAACCAGACTTTCTGGTAACTGCTGGTTAAATTTCACTTCATTTCAGTTCTCCATGCTGATGAATGACAGTTTGATGACTGTCAGTGTTTAAGGTTTGGCAGTGAGATTATTCATAATCTATGTTATCTAGTCATTTGTAGATTTAATAGTAGTATGTTTGTGTAGTGCTGGTATGTGCTATAGTATATATATGTATGTAACTTTTATGTCTGTGGAGATGTTTTAAAGAGTAAACTTTCAACTGCTGTAAATATGTGCTTTTGGTTCAAATATTAAATCAATATGAAGAAAAAACATACTGAACATTTCAAAATGTACATTAGGTGGTTTTGTATGTATTTAACTTTGTGAATGGCTGCTCAGAGAAGAAACGACGTGACTCATAAACATATGAATTTAAAATGTAGCGTCTAGATGAGAAAATATTCCTGAACACTGATAGTGGGCTCCTTGGTAACTGCATCGGTAATGAAGCAGTCTTTTTCAACTTTCAGCTGTTGAAATGACATAACTTGCAAATTTCAAACAGTTGAAACACTGACACAGCAGCCGCGTGTGAGTACTCTGTCAGGCTTTCGTGGTAAAGATACACATTTTAATGTTCTGCTGCTTTTCAGTTCAGTCCTTCAGATGAAACAGAGACTTGTAGTTCTAGTTTTATGTCTATGTTGTATTATGAGAAAGCAATACTGTACAATTAGATACTGTTTTACCTGACATCTGCCTCACCTTAACGAACTTTGATGCAGATTTTATTTGCAGACTTAGTCCAGTAGCTGTGTACAAAAGTCCTTATTTTAACCTTAACCCTGTTCTTTTATCCTAAACTTCACCAAGTAGATTTGTTGCCTAAACTTATCCAAGTAGTTCCATCTCACAACCTTCACAATGTGTTTAAAACAGGGATTACATTAAATAGAATCAGGGTATGAAATTAGCACCAGCCGTCAATTAAAATGCTGGTAAAAAAAATGCAAGTGGCTGCTAGATTTTCATAATTGGTAGATTTTTAAATCCACCAGCCACAGTGGCAGGTGGTCAAAAAAAAGGTAATTTCCAAACCTGAGTAGAGCATCATATCACAACCTGTTTTGCATAAGTATTTACAAGAAATCATATGAAACATTCATGAGAATATGTACCCATAAGTGTGATATTTTTTTAATTAAATGTATCCTGTTTGTACACCAAAGTAGGATATATACAGTATAAAGGAAATAGCAAACATCAGATGTGGTATCCATATTAAGATGGTTATCCTATAAAGTGTGCTGTACTGTTCATGTTTTTTTATTGGGGAGCTTTACAGTGTCTGTGGTGTGGAGTCTCACTGCTTTTGACTCCTCTGACCCTGAGCTCAGAGTATCATTCTGGCTGAAGATATCATTGATCTAAGATTAACTTCATCAATGCGCTGTGTGGCTTTTGATTCCCCCGAACAAAGCTGGAATGGATTTACTATATGAAAAACTTTCTGTGGGGCAAGCAGCCATAACATCCACCATCCATAGAGCAGAAATGTAGCTGACATTGTGCGAGCTGTCATCATATTATATCCCTAAATTCATGACATCATAAGTGGGGTTTACAATACAATCTGCAGGGTTAAGAAGCATGAGGTGAATTTAATTAAGTCAAACTGCAATGACTTCCAACCACTCACTTAAATAATTGGAGTAATCTTTTAAATATATCAGTAATGTCACATGCCGTTGTTGCATTTTATTTAATTTAATTTTTCACAAATTCAGTCGTACAGCATGTATTTTAAATCTAATTAAAAACAAATAATGCAAGGATAAAATACACATATTGAAGCCCATACCTGAAGCTGAACCTTTCCTAATACTCAAAACACAATTAACACAGCAAGCAGCTGTCAATCATTTAGTGGTCAGAACTTTTCACGCTCTGTGTCCCGCCCCCACAGCAGGGCCCCAGAGGGGGGCCGCCCACCATGTGAGAATGTCCCGTAGATTAGTGTGAGCGAGTCCGTCACTCCCCCTGTGAACATCAGGAGTCTGCGACCTCGACACTGCCCTGCCCTGTCACACCAGCGACTGTGATACCAGCTCTGCTCGGGAACAGACGAGCCACTACAAGCACAAAAACTGAATTATCTTGTGAATATTAATATATGTGATTCTATGTGAGCGCCGCGCGTGATTGACTTGTCTTTTATTGTTTGGCTGAATTTCATTTTTGCATTCATTTGCTGTTGTTTTTACTCTATGCATTGTAATGAAATTAAAAGGGCAGAGGGTGCCACGGAGAGTGAGCGAGAGCCGAGCATTAAGATGTGGGAAGATGTTGCACGCTCAAATGTTGACTACCTGTTGCTATGGCAATGGGTTTGGATCCTGCAGGCTGCAGGACTCTTGCTATTTCTAAATAAAGCTTTTTTTCTCACTGATCAGTGGATGAAGATACTCACAGTTGAAACTAATCTTCTGAATTTTACCAGGCTGTGTAAACACTGGTGCTCTGCACTCTAATACTTACTGCTAAACCTCCTAAACAGCAGTTACAGGGTTATACATGAGATGATGAACAATAGAGGACATATGCTTTAGTGCTGCTACTGTTTTGTACTGGAAGAGTCAAATAGAAATGATAAAATTGTGATTCCTGAAAGTGTACGTCCATCGTTCTGGTGTCAGTTTACAGATACATTATGTGCTTCTTACTGTAGAGTTGTAACATTTTAATTGGCACTGTGTACCATGATCAACTCCAAACAGAAATTTGGATCCAATTTTCCAGTTCTCCATATATGACTAGAAAGAAAACAAAATCTTTTCATTGCCTTGTCAAGAATAAAAAACTAAACACTAACAATCAAGTTATTTATTAGATCACTGAAATAGAGGATCAAGTTGTCTTTCAGAAAGTGTGATATTCTCATTCTGTTTTGTTAAAGACATCATTATTGCTGAGTGCAAAATGTGTTTGCTCCATTCCCAGGCTGAAAAAATAAACTGTCTTTTGCATGGTTTATTTTGTTTTCGTCTTGGGAAGAAAATGCAGCAATTATGATTGTATGTTTACATTGTATCTTCTGTGTGGGTCCACATCCCAAAAGACAAATGCAGTGGGATGTTTCTACACTATTATAAACTGTATTGTGTCCCATTCTGCCTAAGGATCAAAGGAGAGGAGGATGAAAAAAAAAAAGCTCCTTGTCCTGCAGGTCTTTTGTCCTTGCATGCCGGCCAGTAGCTCAGTACCTTTGTTACCCTGTGGGGGGAGCCTGTGTGTGGAGAAACGGAGGACAGAAATAGGTGCTGAGACCAGATATTTGATGCTTGTGATGGGGACTTCCATGCTTACCTCAAGTGGGTTTTGGGCCATTTCACAGACAACATATTTAGTCCTTTTCCTCCCACTCAAGGATGCAGCCGTCTTGCAGTAAGCAGCCAAGTCTATTAAACAAACATTCCTGTGTGCAATTTGCAGCGCGAGGTGCCTGGCTGTGCTTCCTGGGGATGAGGGAGTTTAACCTGACAAATATACAGTAGAAAATGCTTATGAAAAATATCTGCGCTTCACATCGGGTGACATGATGCCTGTTTCTAGGCAACAGGAAGCTAATATACAATTAATAATATGGGAAATTGCTACCTGGAAATCCACTCAGTGGTTTAATTTGTTTGGGAAGTGCCTTTTTTATTTCTAGCGACAAATTATTGTCTTCTTCCAACCATCCCCACAGTCTCAATGTTCAATGTCAAATCTCATGATATGACAATATATGTCTAATTTAGTCCAAATTCAGCCCAGCCATAGCAAAAGTGGCTCCAAATAAAACTGGCTTGGGAATCAAATGGCCTCTCCAGCCTCTCTCTTGTTGGTACAGTGAGTGCTAATTCAAGGACTGACCGCCGAGCCAAGCGAGTGCAGAATATTCAGCTGTGGGAGCACAAAACTAAGGGAAAGTGGCATTGTGTTGGAGGAAGCAGTGTAATGGCCCATTGTACTATTTTTTTTTTCTTGTTAAACTGACCTAACTATCCTAGAATAAATCTCTGAAATGCTTTGCCTGAGACTGACTGACTGTGTCTGATTTACCAGGGGGACGGACTCCGGAGTGGACAGATACACGGGACGACTCTCACTGGTGAGGACGGTCTTCAAAAGATCATTTATTACATCTTGGTTTACTTTAGTTAGATGTGTTTATCTGACTCATTTATGTTGTCTAAGCTTTATTTTTTTAGTTTAATCATCAGTTACCATGCATATATGTGTGTGTGCGTGTGGATCTGTCTGTCTGTCTGTCTGTCTGTCTGTCTGTCTGTCTGTCTGTCTGTCTGTCTGTGCATGTATATGACTGTATGCTCGAGGACCTATGGTGGTTCTAGTGACTCAAAATGTTTGACTGTTTGACTGACTCCTCCTCTTTACTCGCTTTAAGTGATCAAGAACACGTTATTATGAATCCTTCTTGCTTTTTTTCCCCAAAACCTGCCCTGCGTAGCGTTCAAACCCTAAGAATGGCCAGGCATCCATGCTCAAGCGAGGTACTGGAATCCTGTTTATTCAGATCCCTTCACCAGTGGGCTATCCTGAGGTCAATATCTAACCTCAAACAATCAAGCTGCTACACAGGGCAGATCCTAACAAACAAGCAAGTGGGCTTCATAATGACCCGTCAAGAACAGGCTAAAAACAAGCCTTGCCTAGTCTGTTGTTGGCCACATTTTGGCCTTCAATGTGGCTTAAAATCTGACATCCATTAACGTTTGGTTTCTCCGATAACCAATTTGTTATGATCCACTAAAGTTAATGATATGAGATGAATAAATCCCAATTTTTGTTACCTACGCCACCATCTTGACTATAAGGGAGCGAGGAGAGGCGTGAGTGAGATGTATAGAATACAAGTTGACCTTCTTGACCCTTTGTCTCCAGCTAATGGTAGATCTTAGCTGCCATTGTTGTCAAGCAGACATTTGTGAGTGATTGTAATGGTTGTACAGCAGTTGAGTTGAGAGTGTGTTGACTGTCTTGCAGTGTGTTTTTTTCTTATATCCAAATAAAAACAGTTGCCTGCTTATTACCCACATGAAGAGACGAACACTCAGAATTAAGGGTTATATTTTTTTTATGGATCTACAGCTTCCATTGTCTTGTTGCATTCTAGAAAAATAATCCAGATGCATGAAGAGGTTGAATGAATGGGAAAAATTGGGATTTCAAAGATTTAGCCCACTGTAAGATTCTAGTTGCATCATGGTGATAATCCTTTACAGTGTATTGCTTTGTAATATTTGTTTTTCCATGCAGAATATCACGCTCCAACCCCGCCAAAGAAATCTGGCTTCCACCGCTACCAGTTCATGTTGTTTAAGCAGCATCCAGACACACCAGTGTCACTCACCGAGCAGGAGAAGTCATCCCGCGGTAATGACTCCCGCTCACCAGCACCTTCAGTCCACAGCACTGTTGCCCACTGCAGTATCATCTATCATATACCAACACTGATCAACACAACTGCCAACAGTTAGTTGTTGAATCAGCAAGAGAAAGATTGCACCGCTGCATTAAAACTCAAGGCCCAAACATTTCCTCTCAAATTAACCACATTAAAGGTTTCTGTGGTTATGGATTTTATGTTTTTTGGAACCTATATAGGTGACTGCAGGTATTTCTGTAAGCATTAGCAAGTAGATTATTCTATTTCCTGACATACAGTAGGAAATTGTGTCATTTTACAACATGAGATTGATTTAGCCTCATTTGTTTGAGTGGGCTTAATCCTTTATAGGGTGAAATGTTTCCACATTACGTTTAAAAAAAAAAATGTTTCTGAGACTAAAGCTGCTATTATTAGTGATTTGATTTATTATATAATGTCCCAAGACACTCGAGCCAGACACCCTCTAACCACCTTTCAGCCCAGGTTTTGGTCTGTGGCTGTGTTTTCTGAAGCCACGCGCTGTGACGCATAATTCACAAACAGTTCAGAGCATTTAATCCAAGCATTTGGAGTTGCTTTAGAAAGATAATTTTCTCCAAGTGCTTGAACTTAACAATTGAAATGTTAATGAGGTTAGTGAGTGAGTGAGTCTGCTGCAGTTTTAATGCCTGCAGGCTCAAGACAAGTATGCTTGGCTCCCACGCACACCTGCACGAGTCTGTCTGACCACATCTTGTTAGCCTCTGCTAAAACCTGAACTCCATCAGCCGTGTCGCTGCACATGAGCGTTACCACATCAGTTTGGCTCTCAAAAGACAACAGTGTTTGACTTGCAGAAAACAGAGTTATTGTTTTGTTTTTTGACTTTTCCTCCCCCTGAAGAAAAGTCTCTTGGAGGTGGGCAACTGCACTTGGATGTATGGTGCGGTGCCTCACAGGAGGCGTGCCTGTCTGTCGGTTCTACTCGGGTCACAGCCGGTGATTTGAGGGGAGATCAGGGCGGTTTGAGACTTCAAGCGCTGCGGCCCTGAATGAGTGGAGCTGCCAGTCTCTGCCGTTTGAAGTTTTGACAGCTATGTCAGCAAACAATCCAGGCACATTAGGCTGAGGTCTGTTTGATGTTCGAAAAAGAAATGTCAAAAGAGATATACTTTGGAGTATTTTACTCCATATTTGGGGAGGTATTGTTCGGGTATTCACTGTGTCAGAACTATTTAAGCTGAAGACATAGTAGCATGAATAATAACCTGCTATTTAGAATATTTTAATATATTTTTTTGTGCAAACAAACGGGAGCATATTCATTTTTTCTGCTACGGGCTCCTCTACAGTAGTTGCCCCCACATTATGAAGCGATTGAACTGAGAGGATCCACCCATCCTTAATTTACTGGATGAGTTTAACTCCTGCTGTTGCACTTCCTCTCTCCTGCAAACTGCTCTCTCCATTCAAGGGAAATGAAATTAAGAAATTCACTCTTGGATAATCAAATGTCTCGTTTGATGGGTCAGTTCTGGAGAGGATAACTGCCCTTGTGAAGAGGGTAATAATGGAGATAGACGCTCTGGACTTATTAGGAATGAAACCTTGCGATGCTTTATGAAAAGGAAAATATTAAATCTGACAGTTATTATTGGTTTGGATAAATTCAGCGGTGTACCTGCTGTATTATTGTTGGCCTCCACTTGTCCGTGAACATGGTATTCCCGCACAGACAAGAGGATCGGAGGGAATCCCATGTCTCCCCACCTCCTCCGTTAAGTATGTTCACTTATTAGCGTCTGTCCTCCCTCCATGTGGTATGACACAGAGAGCATTTTTCATAGCCCATGACATTAATTGATGTGATTTGCGAAGGGAGAGCATTTAGTCGTGGGTGGGAGACTCCTAATGATCGTTTTCCACTTCCAGTAGCGCAGTCATTGACTCAATTTTATCGCAAATTTGTTGTCTTTTTTCTTTTCATCTCTGACCATCACTTAAGTAGTAAAGGGGGTGAACAATGAGAGGTGGAGCAGGGCTGCTGTGCGGAACCGTGGGAGTCTGCTTTGCCTCCTGTGATAAGGTTATGAATGTGGGTCAGTGAACTGATGGAGACAGCTGGGTTGTTACACAAGGAACTACAGGGGGGCTGCGCTCTTGGCACCGGGCACAGGGGCGTGATCGTAGGGAATCCCCTTCGCTCTGGCTCAGGAAGGCTGTCCCTGACTGGAGGCTGCCCCTGTGCCAGGGTGGGGGGCAGGCGTGGGCACACAGGCCCTCATGATACTTGTCAGCCACTTGGCAAGTCCTCAATATGTCCTGCTACTGTTTAGTGCCGCCGAGTCAGTTTGTCAAGGGAAACAGTGTTAGCGTTTCCCGGCTAGGGAAGCTGAGGCCTTGAGAGAGGCCATGTAGTGTTGTTTCAGCCTACACAGTAGTTTGCACATACACTGTTCACACATCCAGCCTCCCTGACTTCTGATTCGGACCTCAGTCGTACATTTATCAGAAACAAAAAACTGTGATGATCACAAGAAAGCCAGCATCATATTCAGACTCCAACTGCAGATTGATCAGAAACAAAAACTGTGATGATCACAAGAAGAACAACATCAGAATTATTGGCTGAACATTAAAAAAAGGACCAGTTATCGNNNCCCCCCTCCATACTTTCTTAGTAAATAACAAGGCAGAGGGTGTACATGGTGATCATGTTGTGTGAATGAATGGATCACAGTGGAGTTAGCTGCTGGATGGTGCACGTTGCTCATCTTGCCTCCTAGAGCCCCTACTGCCAGCTCAGCACACTCCACAGTAATTGAAGCCATTTGCAATGTTGCAGTGTGGTAATGGGCAGATCCATGTCTACCACCCACCCACAGCCTCTACCATTAATCAGAGCTGCATGGAGTCAAGAGAGCCAGGATTTGGTTGCTACAGCAGGCCTGAGTTTCAGCCAGGAGTCGGCTGCCTTAAAGGAACACTTTGACGTTTTGAATGTTGGCTGGTTGTGTTTCTTTTTTTCTTTTTTTTTTCTTTTAAACAGATGCTTGTTTCGATTCGAGGTAAAAAGTTTCTAGATTTTTACTCAACTCCCCTCATTCAAATAGTGCTTCATAATATTATTCACTGCTGAAATGGTTACAGAATATAGTATTGTTTTGGACTGTTGAGAACATTATACATTGAATTTCATGATGTTACCTCAGGACTGTAGGGAATATTAACTTTTTTCTCACAATTTATCGACCAAATGATCAATCAGTAATGAAACCATAAAGCTGCATCAAGAGCCGAAACGATTAGTTGACTAATCAATTAGTTGATCAACTAATTAGTTGATCAACTAATTAGCAACTACAGACGGTGGAGAAACCTAAATAAAAAGGGTGGAGAAACATTGAATACAAATTCAGTCACTGAATGGTTCGGTTAGGATGAAAATGACATCAATAAAATGCTATGACCTTTACTGTGTGCAACACTCAGGTCTAACTTGTAAAAATGACGAGATTACCTGATTCCTAAATTGGCGAAGAGCATTGAAACTGTTCCGGAGGTTTTTCAGAAACATTTCCTGCATGGGGTCATGTGTGAATGGGAGAACGGATCGATATTCGACCAATTTCCCACCCCAAGATAGTAACATTTAAGAGAAAATGCAGATACGGCTGTGCTCACCCTTGATAGGCAGCCGTCTGGAGCAGTTACAGACGCTGTTGTGTACAACATAATATAAGAATTTTCATGTGAGGGTGGCATAATGGGGCAGAAGGTCCCAGTCTGAAGCTGAAAAGTCTCCATCTATTCCAGCCTTGCCCTGGCATGTGTGAAAAGGCGCAAGATGGAATTATTCCTGAATGTAGCGCATATGTGAATAGTGAATAACGGTGCCTGGAAAGCTAAACCAGTAATTTAGCGGGAAAGATGTGTGAAAGAGGCTTAAAACACTTCGTGTTGGTTTGTCCTTTAATTCGTCACCCTTTTTGATAATTGATAAGTTGTTTGGGTCATTTATTTATTAAATTTTTTATGTATGTGTTTCCTGTAATGTGACAAGAGTACTTAGTCGGTATTCAACATGCTTTATGATTGACTCCCTGGAAAAGTGACAGCGTTAAGTAACAATGTAGGCTGCTTCTATTGACTCTGAGCTGAGACCACCAGCCCTCGGCCCAGCATGTGTCATCAACAGAGGGCGTCGCACGATGCACACAGAAGTAAACAGTAGTAGCAAGACAGTGGATCGCATTGTTGCAAGCTTTTGTTCTATTATTACATATACGTATCTGTTTGTATATAGAAAAGGTATGGACCAACTATTAATATCACGTGCAGGACTGCTTTCTTTCCAATGTACAGAATATGACGCCCACTGCAGTTCGCATTTCAGGTCAGGAAAAACCTGCTATTTTTGGTTTAAGCTGGGAACCAACTTTTCAGGTTCTGAACCAATTCGTTTGTGATTGAAATGGTTCAAAATCAGGTGCGTGAACCGGAACAGAACCAGTTTTATGTGAATGGAAAAGAGGTATGAGCGAGACGTGTCTGTTCTGTGTTTGACCCCCGACATCCATAAAGAATTTCCCCCTCGTAACATTAAGGTAGCATTATTATGACTCTGGATGTTTATGGTGAAGCTCAGTAAAGCTCTTACCCTGATCTGGCTCCTCTTACTCTACTGCGATGAACAGGATCACTTGGTTTTGAGTATTTTCGAGACACTATAAGAGGTTTAACAGGGACACCGCCCACACCACTAAATGTAGCAGTTCTGTGTCATCTCACAGCAGTCCTGATCTTCCTGCCATACCCAGACGGAGAAGCAAGGTGGAAACAAAAGGGGAGGCAGGAAGACTTTAACATCGCCCTCAGGTCCCACACTATCTGTCCTTTCCATGAGCAGGCAGATGGGAGAGGCAGAAACACGTCTCTGCACCGCACACAGACACCAGCCTATTTTAAGGTCACTTGTAAGTCTAGGCATTTGCAGGGTACCAGGCAGCGTGATAGCACCAGATATTGTGAATTTGCCTCACTTTGGATTGCGCCCAATGATTGCACAGCTTTAGACAGGATTATGTGTGTAAAGCCTTACAAGCAGCGCCTGGTTTTGACTCTCCGTCTGATCGTTAGTCTACAATAAAATGATCTTCAGTGTGACATTCTCCGTTAGAGGAAATGTTGCCTTAAACTATTAAAAGGCAGGATTCTCCCTATGAAAAGGGAAACAGAAAGTTTGCAAATTAATGCGTAACTGTCACAAGAGTCAAATCTGTCGCATGACTTGTGGACTATATCCCTATATTCAGGGTAAAGTTTGCTTTCTTTAAAGTGCTGCCTCTGAGGGGTGAGGAACCTTGTTCTGGACATGCAGGGGTTTGGGAGTTTGGGGATCTGCAGAGGCGGTGCATTATCTCCCACTGAAACACAGGCCAGAGGGGCCACTGGGGCCATGCCCTATCATACAGGCAGGTCACTTGACTCCACTGCCCTCACTTGATTATTGGAGCCCTTTCTGCAGGCAATCCTCATTCACAAAGGGCACCTGGCAAAATTCAGGTACTCATCTGCTCGTCTCCCGGTTTTTATTCAATATCCTCGCCAGCTGAGCTCAGACCCTGACCTCACCTCGTGGCTAACCCGGACACATGTAGTGTGGTGTCAGTCTCATAAGCAAAAATAGTTGGAGAATGATTTGGTAATGCTGTCGTTTCATGCAGTTTGATTTGCAGATAAATGCTCAAAGATTTCATAGGAGTTAAATACAATGAAATATTCTGCCTTAAAAATCCCAGCCTTGAAAAAGACGTTTTGTCTGAAATGTAAATCAGATTTGTTTCTGCATTGATGGGAGGTGAGTGCACTTGATGTGCGTGGCGGTGGCGGCAAAGTGCATTTCTTCTCCCAGATCTCCTCCGCAGTGCCGCAGGATAGAGAATGTGGCTCCCTGATGGCGAAAGCAGCCACAGCGAAGGCCTGTAAAGCAGCTGCAGCGAGAGGTGAAAAGCTGTAACGTTTCTATCCAGGCAGTCAGACTCGAGCCCTAACTGTGAGACTGTTCTCTCTACAGATTTGGACTATTCAATAGTTGGCTTTCTCTTCAAAAGATTAACTTTCCTACGCTATTCTTTAGCAGCTGTTAATGTAATTCCTCCACATACGGAAATACCAGAATGTCAGCCATTCCCTGGATTGCGGAGCACAGCGTTGTCGTATGTACACTCAAACATGTGAAGATGCAGACAGACAGACAGACAGACAGACAGACACTCTCTAGAATCTGTTGCAGTTTGCAAGTTTTAAGCACGCAGGGTTTTATTGCCTTGGAATCATAATTGTGAATTTGTCTTTTTTTTTTTTTTTTTTTTTGGGTAAAGGGAGGGGAAGCTGCAGGGAATCAGCGGTTGTCAAAATCTAAGAAGTGATATTGTCATACCAGCCGGATGGCCGTCTGGTGTTTGTTTAAAAGGGGAGGGAAGAAAAAAAACAGTCCAGGCGATTGAATCATATCTTCTTGCCAATACGTCCTTGCGTTCCCACCTCCATCATTACAGCAACATGTTTTATTTTCAGCAGTGCTGTTCTCAGTGACTCACGTCCCAGAGCCATGTGCTGCTCAGTTAGGCCTCAGATCCCTTAAACATGGACCGAGCGGTCATGAGAAACACTCTTGTAAAGCACCAGGGATTGCACTCAGACTGTACTAAATCTATGTAGGATAAAAGCATGAAGTCTAATAAATGTGAGGTTTAACTGCTTGTTTCTTTCTAATCTATCTGCAAAACCATGTTGGATCAGACTGAAAACATTCCCTGTTTTTAGGTACATATCCTCTCAAAATATCTGTAAATACTAGAGCCGAGCGATATGTGATTTTTGAGACAGATACCAATATTGATTTACGAGAGAAACCTGATATCTTAGCCAATATAATATAATGTGTTGGAATAAAAATAGAGACTTTTTCTATGTGGATTGTTCACCAATATGACTAGGTTACAATTTTAAACAACCTACTTTATTAAAGAATATTTAAGAATATTAATAATTCACATTATTACAACCAATTCTACAAATGCAATAAAATAAAAATTAAGTAAAAAGTGAAATAAACATCAGTACCATGTGTTCAGTATCAGTCAATTGCTGACTAAATAAACACAAAAAATATCTGACACCATTTCTAAATGATCACAAGCATTGTTTTCTGCATTTCATGTTCTGTAAAAAAAAGTTTTCATATCACCACATATCAGAAAAAAATATAAGCCAATACTGACAAGTCATTGATAAGCCAATTATCAGCTGACTGATAAATCTGTCAGGCTCTAGTGAATACTGATACATTTCTTTGTTGTAACACTCCTGTTCCCGCAGGTAAATGGGATCTTCAGACCTTCATCACAAAGTTTGATCTGGGAAAGCCTGTTGCCACTCTGCAATTTCTCACCCAAAACTACCAAGACTGAAGGATGCTCAGGTGCCTGAAAGAAGAATCTATAAGTACAATAATATAACATGAGATGTTTCCCCACTTTCCCTGAATTAAACAGCATCATTTCTTCAAAGCCTGCTACAGGTCAGCCCTCTTTGCCTCTATCTTATCGCTGAGTTCGAAAGAGATTTCCTCTTTGTGTTACGCCAGCTGCTAGGTTTTGATGTTGCTCTGTATCTGTGTCACGTGGTCCGGAGTGAAGGATTTGGGAGATAGGTTTTGACCTCACTGGGGATTTCTTATTAGTTTCCGAACACTGTCGACAAGAGAAGGAAGACGGTCTGATATCACAACTCAGTGTGGAAAGAGTTTATTCTAATTCAGTCGCGGAAACACGTCAGGGCCAAAAAAAGGAAGTGGGAGGTGAAACCGAGACCGCAACACAGCCGGATGCCGCAGTGGAACTTGAACCAAAATACTCTATAGTGACAGGACAGGGGGGAGGGGCTGCAGGGCCTGTGGTGTGTCGGGTGAAGGGAACTTGCTGTTTGTGTAATTGTTTATCATATTTCCATTGACCAATCTCACCCCAGTTGGAAACATCGAGGTGTTTTCAGGTCCTTGATTGATTTTTTTTTCAAAGTAAAAGCTGCTCTAACACATGTTGAAGTGTCCTTGAGTGTAACTTTGGGACGATGAACCCGTTTTGAACTTTGGACAGTTGCATAAGAGGCCTACCTGGCAGGTCTGTAGAGGATGGCGCTGATAAACTTTTCAACCCTTTCACGAGAAGATACTTTCCAGACTTCACGGGTCTTTGTAGAGGGTGGGTCAGTACCCCCCATGAGGAATATTGGTTTCTAACCAGCAACTCTCCTCTGGGAGGGGTTTGTATCAATACCCCAGATATCTGGAAAAGGCTGGATTTACATGAGGGACTTTGATGTTCTCATGATCAATCTTTAGTTGGTGGTTTCATTGACCCTAGTTTGGTGTCTCATCAGTGGGCTAGGCAGGAGTAGGTAATTGAGGTTTTTGTTCCTTTGGTGGTTAAGCCAGCCTTGGTAAACCCCTATGTGCCCTCCCGATGAACTCTGGGAGATCATTGATCACATTGTCCTGCATCTGCTTTGTTTGCTTCCCCGACTTAGCAGTCAAAGCAGCCACGTCCACAAACAAAACAACCAAAACAATGCACATAAGCACACAGTTAGTCAGTCAGTCAGTCAGTCCATTGCTTTTGAACAAATGTTAAGTATCCGTCAGATGGAATATCGCTCTTGACCTTGATTTACCCATCTTATTTGACTTATGAAATCACATTTTTAACAATTGGCAAGTGGAGTATAATTCCACACTCATTGTGAGACATGCCAAGTGGGAGAGCATTCTTCCAAAAACCACCTACTTGAATCCATCAGTACACCAATGAAATGCCAAGATTTGTACTTCCAAATACACTGTGCGTTTTTTTTTTTTTCTCCTTTATAACTCGGAGATATCCTGCCAAAACAGCTGGGTTTTGCCACTCAGCTTCCTTGAATGTGTTTATTTTTACTCCTAATGTCAGGAGAGTTGAAATATTCTGATTAAGAAAAACTGACAGCTGTAGTTCAACGGTGCACAGTATATTGCCTTCTCTGTAAAGAAAAAAGAAAAACTTCTCACCTCCCCTGATGATAAAGGAAAGGCGTTTAATATTTTCTTAATTTATTCAAAGTTACATTAATTAAAAGGAATTTGTATAATCAATTCAATTGCCTAACCGGCACTAAGTGATCTAATATGCATGATGTCTTGAGTCTCCATTCTTATTTTCTCGCTGCTGCTGAACAAGATTTATTTCACTGGAGACTTCCTGCAGTTCATCACTTGTTGTGAGCAGTGCTGAAATGGATTTGAGCGTGACATCTCTTCAATGCATGTCAACATTGTGGACCGCTGACCACTTTGCACATGTATTTTCTGTATGTTTGACCCCAACAGCCTGGTATTGTTCTGCAAATCTGACTGTGAAGATTCAGTGCACTTTGGTCCACCTCTGAAGGAAATGCACATTAATATCCACATTTTTAGGCTCCATGAAACGCTCCTCTCCTCCGTCAACACTCTCCAACAAGTAACGCAGAATTTTAAAATGCACCTTTTGGCCTCTAAACATTTTTTGCAAAGTTATCTGCGTTGGCCTTGTGTCTTAAATGCAGGTTTTTATCTCTCAACTGTGAAAAACAAAACTGTGCACCAGACAGAATAGCAGCGATTGGGTAGTTTAATGATGTTCAATTAGAGTACTGCAACACACTGGACTTATTAGGAAACTGAAAACCTTTTACAGATAACATGAGGATTAAAATGCAACAAAAACTTTCTGCACATTTTAATTATCTGCTGATCAGAAATGTGTAACCATCACACTTTTTATAGTCAAGCATGATGTCACGTGTAAAGCATGTGTGTCTTAACTTAATTTAGATTCTTCACAGTTTGATGCTGGTCATCTGAAATGAAAGGTTGGTAGTTCTTGTAAAGGTCATGGTATGGATATAGGTAATATTTACTTATACTCTATCAGTATCTCAGTATATACGATAGTTATAAGAGTAGAGCCAGTGTAAGCTAACGGATGTACAGTTACTGTTGGTGTAATCTGGAACATTTTATCCTTCCAGATCTCTAACTAACAACAAGGAACAACAGTTGTAGTCCTCCCCATGAAGCCTGGAAAAAACAAAACTAATTTGACTATATATCCACTGTGCCCGGGCAGTTTTCCACTGTGCTTTGAAATTAGCCCGTGCTTCCATGGAATCCCCGTATGCAAAGGAGCCCGGCCGCCGCAGCCGATGAGATCTAACGCCACAAGCCCTCGACAAACACTGCAGGCCTGCCCCATGTGACCCAGTTCACAGTCGAGGAAATAAGCCTGCAACAGGTAGGTGTTCCAGCTTGGCTGGCCAACTTTCCAATCACAGAGCCACACAAACGCTTTCCCCCGAGGAGACAATATAGTACAGTAAGTCCTCCACCTGACGGGAGGGGATTCTCTCCTTAGTTTGCATCCATAAACACGACAGCAGAAACCTTTTCCGTGGATCTCCCACTGCACTGATCCACCTGTGTAACTTATCTCTCTGGACAAGATAACAGGAACAACAGACTCTATAATGCATGTGATGCAGTACTCTGCTATAACACTAACCTTATACTATTCTTTATGTGTAAACTGTTTAATTTATGAGGCCAAAGTTCATGGCATTGTTCTCCAGTACATTATGCTGTCAGGCTCCAAACCAAGTATATCTAACACATTCCTTGGTTTGTTTACTTATGCAGTGATATGCAATTAAGGAATGAATTCACATGTTAACACATTCACTCTGCAGAGATGTTTTGTTGTTAGAGTCTGTTTGCTAAAGCCAATTTAGAAGTATTTCACCATTTAACATCCTAATTTCCAATAATAATTTGTACTTGTTTTGAAACCGTTTGCTCTAAGAACTCAAACCTTTAATCTCAAGTGTGTTTGTAGTTTTAGATTAATGTATATTACGGATAGATATGTAACAAGGCCATATGATGCAGGCTATGCAACAGTCATATTACAGTCTAGTTTTCCACTTGTTAATACATTTAAAAGTAAAGGAAATCAAGAGACAGTGCAGTGTTTGACATTGATTGTATCTTCCCACAGCAGTAAAAGTAACGGCTTCTGCTGAGGTACGGCAACACCACGTGGACAAACCGTACGCAGAACTGCAGCACGCCATGATACCAGAAGCAGTAATAACAATAATTGGTAAGTTTATTTATGATTATGATTAGACGTGATAATTATTATTTCAGACTTTCGTATGTGGTTTCCTATTATAGTATAGATTTTTTTTTATCAATATGTTGATAAAAAGAGGGCATCCCCCCCAGTATAACTCATATTTACAGCCTTGATATGTAGCATTAACGGCCTCTAAACATATGTAAAATTGAGATTTTTCAGATTTCAGTCATTGTATAACAAGCTGAACAAAGCGACAGCAAATATGAATATAAAATCACTAAATTGAGGATTAAAGAAGGCCTGATATGCAGATAGAAACATTGCAACTATTAGCTTTAATTCTGTAAATAACTCAAAGGACAAATGACGATTTTCTTGTGTGCCTTTTGACCTGTACAAAGAGTGACACAGACAACAAGTTTAGGGAGTGAGTCAGTATGAGGATGAGATGATTAAGTCAACAAAGAAAATCTAACTTGGGTCTGACACATGAGTGTTGACTTTCAAACGAAGTGCATCAGAATCATTGTTGTTTATTTGTTGATTCAAGGCAGAAGACGGTGAACACCCTGAGAGGACTCTGCCCGCTGGTTTGACTGCCACTCATAAACACACACACACACACACACACACAGACAGACATATACACATGGAGGACTTGCCTGTGGTAATGACACACACAAGATCACTGGCTGCTCTGTTTGTGTAAGCCCCCTAAACACAGAGCATGATTCAGACTAATTCTCCCACACACTCTGTTTACACTTCTGGTTCATTGAGGTACTATTAATTTCTCAGGTCTGAATATTCAGGCACTGACATTTCATTCAATATTTCCTGTGAATTTTGCAGAGGCCTGTGCGTTTTATTTTGCCACAGAAGAAAACAGATCAAATTCATAGCCATGCAGGACTAAAGAAACCCTCAGAAAACTATGAACTATAAGCTAGCAGCTATCATGGTGCTCTGGAAGCAGTGCATAACCCCAAAGGCTTTCAGTTATTCTTAGCTTTTTGTGTCACAACCCGAATCATAAAGGGGATATTTTTTGAAACATTATAAAGCAACCACTGTGTACTTTTTTCACAACTTGGCAAATTGGTGAAAAGCGAGCCATGACGCTTTGTCCACTGTCATCTCTTTGAACGTCTGTGGCTTCCGATCACTTTTCCACTTCTGCTTCACCCGGAACTCGCATGTCCAAATACAGACACGAAGGGGCGGGGCCGGACACTGCCTTATTTGGAGTTTCCACTAAAGCGGTCACTTGGGCTCCAAGTCAAAGCAAGCCTGTGGATTTACAGTGCGCTTGCAATATTTACAAGCGATTAACTCCGTCAATTACTGTCTTTGTAAGGCTTTTGAACCAGTGTGCTGCAATACAGGACGACACAGAGTGTGTGCACGTTTAACAAGAAAGACAAGAGCAAAATGAAAGCACTTACAATACCCAGTTCTGTTGGAGCTTTTTTGGCCAAAAAGTAGTTTTAAATAACCCAAACAAAGAAACATATTCCAATGTTTGATCAATATTGGTGTAAAAATAGAGTATGCACTTGTGGAACAAAGTATCTGTTTTAGTCACAACACACTCTGTTTCTCTCTGTCTCTCATGCACACGCAGCTGCGTAAAAAGCTCCCAGTGTGCCTGATAGTCCACAATGGGCATTACAATGCCTGACAATAATAAAGATAACGCGCTGTGATGTTTTCCACAAGGACAGGAACAGAGGAGAAGCACCGGGCCGAGGAAGGACGCCGCTGGAGGTGCCATGTAGATTTTGTAAACTTCTTAGCTATCTATCTATCGGAGCCTTTTGCCTCCACTGAAGTTTCCACCGACTGACGCGCGGAGAGCCTGGGCGCTGGGTGCTCTGTCCATATATGGTCATCTACGTCACGCAAAAGTTCCATCCCCCTATTTAATACAGGCAGACTGGAGTCCCCTATCCAGCTCCAATAGAGCAAGTAGAGCTGCTCTTGTGCAACCAACACCACCACCTCCTCCATTGATTCACAGACTTCAAATTCCCCCACAAGCAGCCCATCAGCTTCCACAGTGATCAGATTAATAACAACAGTAGCCTGTGATCACACAGGAGGAGATAGCCGGCGCTGCTCGAACTCCGCGGGATACTTGGATAGCTACAGCAACAGGATCCATCCCTGCTCCTCTCTCCTCTTTTTTTGACACGCCTGATCCACACCTGTGTTTTCCACTTTTGAGAACACCCGCTGTTTTTTTGTGTGTGTAACTACTTGGATACCTGCGCGCTGTCCTTTTATAAATGTCGGACTGAATATAACTGCTATGACAGGGAAACTAGCGGAGAAGCTCCCTCTGACGATGAGCAGTTTAATAAACACGATCCCTGACAGTCTCTACCCCGAAGAGGACATCCCGACGTCTATGAATATTTTCACCAGTACGGAATCTATTAACCACTATTCACAGATGAACACAGGTAAGATTTTCATTTACTTTTTTTTTTTCGTGTGTGTGTTCTGATTAAAGTGGTTCAAAGTGCGATGTGCGCGGAAGGCAACAGTTGTCTTGGGGCTCGGAGCACCTGTTTGCGCTCTGGCTGTTGCGCACAAAGGCACACTCCCGGACTGATGACTTTTTTTCGGGGTCAGGTGTAACACCGGCCACTGTGGATTAGATACACCTTTATGAAAAAAAAAGAACTGACTTTCAGGTCGCCCATGTGTTTTTTTATTGCTTTATTTTCTTCCGTGTCCGTAGCCGAAATGTCAGACCACAACGTAAAAAAGCAACCTGTACTCATGCCAAAACTTTTTTTTAAACAATTAGCTGAGATATTATAAGAAAGCAAATCTACCGTATTTGTGGTGATTTTAATTCCCCGAAGCTGAGACGTGTTTGTGGAAATGTCTCGTGAACGGCTGTAAGGAAAAAAAGGCTGTTTTACGCAAAGTCCACTAAAAACGCAATCGGCTCCTGATTGAAACTGAAATCTGAGGGTTATGAGAAAATGTGTCTAATTAGTGCGGTCAGACTGCAAATGCCACTGGTTTATTAATCTAACATGCACCCGAAAAGATGGGTCAACTACTTTAGACAATGACTTTCATTCACAACTCTATTAACGTGTCACAGATTGTATTTTAGTAGGCGTGTGTGGCTGCTTTTCTCCTATATGAAACATGTTTACACGCAGGGCCCATGAACCATGTTACAGTCACTAAACTGCGAGGCCGGAGATATTGATTGATTTATTGTTTAGTCCGGATTAACGTATATTTCTGATCATTCAGACGCCTACATAAAGATGACTTGTTATACGGCTAAGTGCTGGCATTAAATGAATTACTAATTGTTCGGGTTCACCTTCTGGGGTGATGGGTCAGTGCTGCACGAAACACACTAAATCTTTAAAGATCCTCTGTTACACACTGACCGCGATTTACATTTACCTTCTCGAACTTTGTCCAAGAATCAATTTTATTCTCAAGTTTTTTTTCTCACAAATAAAAATAACCCTTCAGTTTGAATTTCCCCCGAAACCCCCTTTATGTACCCATACAAGTGCGTTTTTAATTATCCTTATAAATAAAATACGTCATTTTAAAAAAAAATAAGGGAATAAAATAAAAGCGCCAAAATTTGACATGTGCCATTTCTCTCCAAACACGGCAACAAAATGTATTTTATGTGAGCCCAAACAGGAAATATTTGAACAAATAGAAAGAGTGTGGATAGAGAAAAAAATAATTAGCAGTTCAGGTATGTGTTGGTGTTTGAATTGTGCCTCATCTTGATCAAAATTCCAATTATAAACTCTGAACATTATACATTTGTAATTTTTGCATGTGTGCCATTTTTGAGTAAATAACAATAATAGGTTCTAAAAGTCATGCTGTAATTTTACAGGTGGAGCAGGTGTGTGCTTTGCTCTTCAGCACTGACCTGTAAGAAAAGAGTGGTGACTTTATTTTATGCCCCTCATTCAGTTTAATTATCCCACACTTCAAGTCACCTCCAAAAGACTAAAGATTTGGAATAAAAAGCATTAATATAAACTCAGGCTTGCTTTCTAAATGTCATATCTCCCCCAAAAAATTATGCCACAAGTGTCATTGTTCCTATGTACCTCATGTGTCACAGTGCTATTGTTCAATATACGTAATTTAGCTTTTGTTTGTTTCATTATGATTTGCCTTTAGCCAAATTCCAGCAGGCTGTAATTACTGGGAGTGAATATTTAAGCACCCCTGTGTATGATTTCCTGCAAATGAAAAGAGACATCTATTTTAACTTCTGTTTAAGAAAGAATTCTTTTCAAATGTCTCACATTAAGCCCTCGGAGCACGATCAGCACATAAATGTATCCCCATTAAGCACATCTGCATGTGAGGTTTTTTATGGCATCTTTGGAATAAGTTAAATGTGTGTGCGAGTGTGTGTGTGAGTGTTCGTATTTGGTGTGTGTACGATTCTGTACAATTCAAATATTAAGGAAATTTGTGAAAATGTTGTTAAGCTCACTAATGCAGAGATTGGATTGGAAACACTTAAATTTTTTACCCCCGTTTTGTGCAGATGTTCTTTGTTGCAAATGTGTTTTGAATCCTTGAGCGTGATAGATGTGGCGTCTGCCTTATAATCCTCCCTGCTGTAAAGAAATCAGATCTTGCCATTCAGTTTGGCTGTCCTCCTGAGGGACACAATGACTGGATCAAAGGGGGTGTTTAGGTCTTGATTTATGAGAGCTTGTGGGATCTGAGAGAGAGAGAGACACCACTGTCTCACATGCAGCAGTCACTCACTTAACTTACAGGTCTGACAGCGCTCACATTTCTTCATGAACTGTAGTGGACTTCTTTTATTTTTGATCTCCTGTTGGCACACTTTTGCAGAGATATGCAGAAAAGCTGAATTTTGGACAAATCGAGGAGTGACACTTGAAGTTCATATAGCTTGACAAAGTGAATTTTCTGCACTTTTTTTTTCCACAACTTGTGCCACATTGTCACTTTTACATGCTTCTCCTCCCAAGTGATTGCATTTCATTTTCGTGTTTGTGCAGCCATGTGGATGATTTGTTCATGATATGTGTTTTTCTTATTTGCTTTTATCTAGATAATATCATGGATCTGGGCATGGGAAGCGAGAAAGCATCCGCAGAGATTCAGTATGGATCCAGCTTCCAGTCCAACCGCAGTGGGCAGACCGTCACTTATTTGGGGAAGTTTGCCTTCGACACTCCTCCGTCAGGTGGCATTGGTGGCTCTGGCTGGTGCTCTGATAACAATATCATCAGTCTTGTCAGCGCGGGGATCCTGGGCGTCTCTCCATCACCCGGCACGGTAACGACGCAGACATCGTCCTCCGCAGCCAGCATGGGCGGACAGACGTCAGATATGGAGCAGGTATATGGTCCGCCACTGCCTGCCTATTCCACCTGCAGCGACCTGTACCAGGACCAGGTCTCCTTCCACCACAGCCCTGCCACCAGCACGGCTCTAGCCTACCCTGGCAATGACTATCACTCCACATCCAAAGCCTCCATGGATGGCAGCCTTTTCTCCATGATCCCTGACTACAACCTTTTCCACCATCAAGGGGAGGTCGGCGTGATGGAGCACAAGCCCTTCCAGACCATGGACCCCATCCGAGTCAACCCTCCACCCATCACACCCCTGGAGACCATCAGGGCGTTCAAAGACAAGCAGCAGATTCACCCAGGTTTCATCGGCGGGCAGCAGCACCCTCCTCAGCACCACCCGCCGCCACAGACTCTCACCCTCAAACCCATCCGACCACGGAAGTACCCCAACCGTCCCAGCAAAACCCCCGTCCACGAACGGCCGCACGCCTGTCCGGCAGAGAACTGTGACAGACGCTTCTCACGCTCAGACGAGCTCACACGTCACCTTCGCATCCACACGGGTCACAAACCCTTCCAGTGCCGAATATGCATGCGCTCCTTCAGCCGGAGCGACCACCTGACCACACACATCCGCACACACACAGGCGAGAAACCCTTCTCCTGTGAGTTCTGTGGACGCAAGTTTGCCAGAAGTGACGAGCGAAAGAGACACGCAAAGGTTCACCTGAAACAGAAGGACAAGAAGCCTGCTGACAAGAGCAGTGGGGCAGCTGGGAGCCACAGCTCGCCACCCAGCTCCTGTGGGGGGCCGACAGTGGGAACGTCATGACCGTCACTACGTGCACTTGGACTGGACCCTCAACATGCCCCATAAAGAGACTTATGAAGAAGGGATCACGTCCACTATGAGATAAATAGGTGACTCTTTTCCTCTCTTTTACATCCCCTGCTCTTTTCAGTTCCTTCTATTTTGAGATGGATGCCTTTAGTTTCCGTAAGAGGGGAAAGGCTGCTACGCCCTTCTCTTTCAAGTAACTCAGAGCCTCAGCTACTGTAACACAGTGCCAACACAAAGAAGGGTACCTTGGCACATTCTGTCCACAAGGCCACTGTGTATCTGTAGGTTTTGGGATGGATACACGTTTGTAAATTTTACTGAGAATTTCTAAATTGGAAGGAAGCCAGAATCCATCATATAAGGGTCAAAAAACAGACAAAATTACAAAGGAGCTTAGTTAAAGGGTGAGTTGTCTGGGATGTATGCATTAATTTTATTAGGCTGTTTAAAAGTGCAATTGGTTATATTTGTGTACTGTCATGGATACCTTATTAGTGGCACTTGACTGTCTTTTTGTTGTTTTTGTTGAGGTGTCGTGTTTTTATTTTTTACTTTCTATTTGAATGTTGTTTTCTCAAAAGAATGTGCCAAATGTATTGTGGTGATACAGCCAACCTTGTTCTAATTATTGTGCCTGACATTTGCCAAACATAGCAGCGATATCAGCTTAGCACACACGTTGAGTTAAAGGAAAGATCAGATTCAAACACTCTGTCTCAGATTTAGATTTACCTGCACAATTTGGTTTCGTCTCGATAAAGACTGAATGGGTTACACAAAGCAAACCGGTGTCTTGTCCTGTTACCTGTACTCCTGAAAACAAACATGCCTGCAGCAATCAATGCCTTTGCCAATACTTATTTATTTCTAGTCACTGAGAGACACTGTGTATTTTTGTTGCCTTTTTTTTAAGTGGTGGCTTTATGTGATGTTACCAGATATAATTTCTGTTGCTTTTTTTAAAAAGCTCACCAATACTGTTCATTTTGTTACGTTTTCTTGAGTTCTGCAATTATATGCAATATATTCGTGACATATGCCACCAACCCGTAAATTAAAGAGCACAGTTACACACAGACTGAACGACTTATATAAATGACACTGGGTTGCAAACCAGCAGTATATAAAAGCAAAGACGAATGAAGGATACACAGTGTAAAAAGACTAAACTACTT
Organism: Serranus cabrilla; assembly: GCA_903364295.1. NCBI lineage: Eukaryota > Metazoa > Chordata > Actinopteri > Perciformes > Serranidae > Serranus > Serranus cabrilla. The sequence goes on from CAFUXE010001057.1 coordinate 899,360, forward strand.
GGTTTAAATCACCAAACATGAGCAGCATATGTGATAAGAAAAATTTAAATTTCCAAATCCATGTTTACATCTTTTCTAATACAGAGAGACTGAGACTGAGTTGTAAACTAAGGACTTGTTGTTTTTGTACAGTATACAAACATGTATGCAGGTAGCTACAGTAGAAGTTTCACTTTTGTACTCAAATGTCAAATGCACCATAACTCAGTATTAAATTGTGCATATATGTGCATGCCATCATGCACACTATGTAAATACAAATGTCTGCATAAACAAGAACTTTCAATTGACTGAATGCTTGTGCGGAATGTGTCTTAAAGCTTTTAGTAATGTAGTTATAATACAGAATATTTTGTTGTCATAGGTCATTGCAAAAATCTTTTGGAGCACTATAATATGGTGTATTATCTTCCATAAAAAGAAAAAAAGAATAATAGCACTTGCACCATTTTGTACGTTTTAAAGTGGTAACTGGTTTAAAGAAGCACTAATGTGTTCTCTGAATAAACAGCAAGATTTTTAACTTTTTGCTTATTTCCATTATAGTCGCAATCAGTTATTTCAATTAACACATCTTCCCCATTGCATAGAAAACACTGGTTGTTCTGGGATAGACAGGAGACTAAATGACTGGATGCCTTCATTAACAAAATACATTAGAGGGCAATATATTTCACATCCCTTATTGATCTTTGTCCTGATGGAAGAAAATAGCTCATTCAGTGAAACATTTGGTGTAGCCTCTGTGGGATCTTTAAAGTGTATTATAACAATATTTTCAAATCAACAATAACGACCACTTTTGATCAAATGTACTGATGCCAGCATTTATTTCCTATAAATATGTTTATTTTAACCAATCTCTGTAGAGCAGGAAGGTTTGCATTTAGGCCCTGTGAGATGAAATTTGAGGAGTTATAATATTGTCCATGCTGAGATAGTTTCTGATTTTATCCTTTAAGTTTATCTCTCCAGATGAACTTCTCCTCTCCGTCCACTTTGACCGATTACATTTTGGTTATTGGCTGTGCTTTCTGACTATTAAGGAGTGTATGCAGAATTTATATAAACAGTATCAGCTGGAAAAAAACACATACTGTACCAGTCAGTAGACACGGCAGTCAGACTTAAAGAGAATATCGACTGACAAATGCAAAGGCCAAAAGAAAGGTTTAGAAAAGCAGTGCCACAGAGAACACAGTGCATACAGAAATGAGCTAACAACGCCATGCTTTCTCTTTCCTGTAACAACCAGTTTTCACTGCTGAGCTTCCTGGCAAGTGTCCACTTATTTTCCAATTAATTTGGCCTCAGAGAATCTTTTCTCAACTCATCTACATGGTTAAATGAACAGACCTCCTTGCACTTTTTCCAGATAGTTTAAAGTTCACACGTCCTTTAACATCTATCTGTAAGTCAGTAGTTTTGCATCATGAGAAATAGTTTTACTGCATGGATGGTCATTGACAAACTAAACTTTTCCCAATAAAATGCAACTTAAATCAATACTTAAACTGAAAGTCTCACACATTACATTACACAACATTCTGATGTCTGATCCGGGATAAATAGATTGATAATAAGTAAGATTTTAAAAATTAGATGGTTAAATCTTGCAACGAGCAATAGCCTCTAATGTAAACATCATGTAGCAGACAGCCTCGTGGAGTCAGCACAAAGTAATATAGTATATGAGGTGATAGGAAATACAAAATGTTTATCCAGAGTAATTTGATGTTAGACACTGTTCATTTTAGACTCTGTATCATTTTTAATTTATTTGACCAAAAACGATGCTCTTGTGTGTTCTTGATTTGACACTTTGCTGGTGAGAATGGCTGTTTTTAATTATAACATATAAAATGTGGCCTCGACTGAGAGAAAACTGTGTTTATGTTTGCTTTGTGTTGATGAACGATGCAGAGTGAGGCGGAGACTACACCAAACTATTTCCACGTCTAAATGAAGCCATGTAATTACAACTTTGCAAACTCAATATTTCATCAGTCATATCCTCTCACTGTGTTTGTCACTTTTGTTTTGTGACACTTTTGTAATGGACAGATAGATTTTGTAAAGTTTATATGATCCCCTGCATTCCACTCCTTCAATATAGTTTGGTGGTTGAACAACAATACAGGCTGCACCATGTTCTGCTGAACAATAATCCTTCTCTGTAATGTGTGAATGCTATAGATATATGTCAGTGACTTGTTAAACAAGCTCAGAAACAGCCCTTCTTAATAATGCTTCTCCAAGAATAATTTAATTTATGTTTTTTTTATGTTTTGTTGTCCAAAAGTGGGCGGCTGAACGCTCTGAAATTGGAATTTGCCTCATCCTCGTTCTCTGCTCCATGTTGGACCTGAGCCAACATCAGCAGCCATCTTTGTGCCAAACTGGGTTGCAGGGTTGGCTGATCAAAAACAATATGAAATGAGAACTCCACAGGAGAAACAAATCATAAATGTGACCTCAGTCTGCTTGCAGTTGAAGGCAGCCTTGTGCTAATGTTTGTGTTTAACTGTTTGATTTAGTCTCCGTGAAGTTGGCCTTGGGCAGGGCAATAGGCTTGGGCTCAATCGTGACAATTAATAATTACAATATTTTTTTTTCTTAAAAAAAACCTCACGTTTGAAGAGATTTCAATAATGTGTAGATATTATAGGCTACTCATGTCATCTTATGGACTACAGGGTGGCTTCAGGGATTTTGTGGTCTTCAACAGTGACACTATGGTGTTCAGATGGAGTCGATACTCACTGTTTTCTGTTGTGTTGTGTTTCCTTTTCATTACAGTATATCCTCATGTTTGCATGTGCACGGAAATGTTCCAAAGCGCTGCCCTCAGATGCTGTGGGCGGTGCTCATTTCTTTATTATGCATGAAAATAAGTCACATTGGGTGAAATGGGATAAACCTAACAACAATTCAAGACAGACAATTGAAAACACACACTGGGATAACTGTTCTGTTGGCTTTTTTCTTTTCTTTTTTTTCTTTTAAGAAAACAAGGGGTCTTGTTTAAAATGTTGTGGATGTCTTTAGCCTATTTCATGTTTTTATTACCTTATAATAAGGTCCTTTTATGATGAGCTGAATATTGAAATGAATTTTACTATATCCTTGTGATGGGGAGATGTGCTCCCCTGTTTACTTGGCACTTCAGTTTGTTGTAATGCAATTGTTTTGTTATTTCTATGTAAGTACTTGAATAAAGAAAAATATCACTTGCCTTCAGTTTATTTGGGTCTCTACGTGCACACGCACGCCAGCGCATACACCAAACACACACCTACACGCGCGTGACATTTAACTTGATGAATATGCCGGTTTTATGAACACACATTTACAATAGCGTGTGGCATTTACCGTCTGGCATTATTACTTGAATACATCATAAGTATGTAATATTATTTATTTCGCTTTATGCTTTAAAAAAAACTTCCATAGACGAAACACGAACGGCTAAGCTCCGGACTTCCTGTTTAAACCTCGACTGTTGACTGGTGGAAACCGATGAGGTCCTCGGAAGATAATAAAACTACCCAATGAAACCGGAATAAAAGTTCACTCAAAATGAGCTGGTATGTATTTTCGCTATATCATTAATTTAGCGTATTAGATTAAAAGTGGAGCCAGAAAGGATACATTGACAGCCACCTAGGACAGATGGATTGTCGTCTCGGGCTCCGGCTATTTCCTGGTAGCGCTACACAAACAGTAGAACAGGAGTTAGCGCTAGCTTATTAAACTCACAAACAAAACCCCTCCAAAGGAAAGTAAAACCGTTTATAGGTGGATAACAGCGTTAACCTTGATTAATAATAGGTTTAAAAGTGGTGACTGTTGTTACAAACAATTCACTTCTATTACAGAGTGTTTGATAAAGTCGAGTGTTTAGCTAACTTGTAAGTTACCTGCTAGTTTGGTTGCTGAAACATTAAGTTAGCTAGCGAATAAGCAATAAAATAAAGCAGACTATCGCCCGTATCAGACGTTACAGCTGCTTGTTTATTTTGTTTAAATAAATATAGGATGTTTAGCATAGCATGGAAACTCAATGTAGCTAACTTATGTCAACAGGGTCAACACTGATGCCATTTAAGGGATTTGATTATAAGTTGGAAGCAGCCAGCTGTTAGCTAGCTAAGTGCTGTTAGCAAGCATTTTGACAAGCACGGTGGGGACTTGTGTTGCTTTTTGTAACTTGTGAAGACATATTGGTAATGGTGTTGTGTCGTATGCCATCCAACGTCATGTATGTGGCGTACAGTAGTCATGAATTGAACATTTCCTAGAAAGAGGTAGTGGGTTATTTTGGGTCAATGTGTTGATACCCCTCACATGTTTCTGCAACAAACAAGGTTGTGGCTTTCATCAGGTATTTGCATGCATCTAGGCCACCCATATGTTCCAATGTTGTTGTAGTGGTGCAACACAAGATTATAAGTTGTTGGGTGGGCTTTTTGGGAGATATTTGTCTTAAAGGGACAGTTCACCCCTCAATATAAATGTAAATGTTCCTCTTACCAGTAGTGGTATTTATCAAACTCTATTGTTTATGTGTTGGAGATATCGTCTGGGAAATATCTGCCTTCTCTTGAATGTAATTGAACTATATGCTACTACATCTGGTTCTCAAAGTGCCCCAAATTACACTTGAAAAATTGCCACAGCAGAATTTCTTTCCAGAAATCATGGTTTCTCAGGATAATCTTTCTTTCAAAACAATCAAATTCAGCATGCCACATTTTGTTGTGATGAGTAGTTAACACAATTTTTCAGGTTATTCTCCATTAAAAAAATAATTGCCAGACCAATCAACAATGACAATAACCCAAATCAAGAAGGCATGTGATAGTAATTACTCTGCCATGTTATTGAATTATGTATAAATATATACTTTTAAACTAAATGATGTCCCTTTTTGAAGATTTGGAAGATTTAAGTCCAGCCACAGATGATTGTGGAACTAAGTTCAATGAATGAAGAGAGGTGGTGTGAACAGTTGGTCTTATGACATAGTCTGAATGGATGATCTGCTCAGATATTAGCTGAATCTGCAAGTCTTGTCATCAGAGCTCTTTCATCCAGCTGGTGACGTCCCAGAGAAAGTAAACAACAGCAAACAAGGCTGTACTATCATTTTCAGCCAAATGGCAACATGACAAAAGAATTCGTAAACAGAGTATGTTTTGTACATTTCTGATTCCTGAGTATTCTCTCAGACAAGTTAAGTTTATGTTAATAATATTTCTATATGATATATACTTAATCAATTGGTTTTACAGGCCAACATAAGTACAAGTTTGTGACCTAACCCAAGGTCTTGATTATGAGAAACATTTCACACAAGGATGTCTGAAAGTTTATTTATTATTTGCTCCACCTTGTCTTCTCATTTTGACTCTTTGTGGAAATAGCTAGTTTGACTCTGTAGAGTCATGTACCCTGTTAATGTTTTGTTTACAGGAAAATATATCAACCATATAGATTGAATTTATTTTCTCTGGTTGGCCTCTGTTTTTTTTGGCAACAGGTTGTTTCTAGATTTCTAGCCAAGTTTTGTGTTCTGTTCCTGGGAAACTGGGTAATCTGCTGTCTGCATCCATCACTCAGTGTATTGTATGTTTCAGAAGGGCATGTTGTATTGTCTTTCATAGCCTACAGTGCGTGGTACCAATGGTTTCTCGGGTATTGAAGGATTAACAAAAATATCCAAATGGCTGTAAGTTTAAATGGAAGAGATCTGTAGTTTAACATTGACAAACTTTTGAGCGGTGTTTACATGTTTTTTGACAAAAACTTGAGAATTGGCCGTTAAAGTAAGCAATAGCCCATCTATATCATTGTCCTCACATATAAGCCTTCTGGGTTATGCAGGCATGAAGCCGAGTTTGAGTTCTGTCTTGTTCTGTCTTGTGGACAATGTGAGTTGAATTTCATTGTAACCCTCAGGATTCAGCTATAGCTATGGTTGTTTTTTACAAATACGGAAAGATTTTTGTTGGACAGTTGCGTGCTGCTGTTGAAAAGAGGTTTGCATAGATTCAGTACTTGTTCCTCACAATTCATGACTGCAATTCAAGAGGAAATATGGAGAAACTAACATGTATTATAACAAACTCTTTCAGTTCTTCTATGACGTGAATGTACATAAACTCCCCTCATAGTACGTTACACATTTTTAGTGTCATGGAAGACAGTTATCAAGGAAGCAAGATGGCGTCACGCAGTTCAATCAGACAGTCAATAGTTGGCAAGCGGCGCTTCTACCAGCACGCACCGCCAAACACAAGGTCAAGAGTGGGGTGCCCGGCCAGTGAAAAGAGTCCTTTATGGGCTCTGCTGACTGATGCATTCCACTAGGGCCTGCACACTTGCTTCTATGACGTGAGAGGTTTGACTTTGGGGTCATCTTCAGAACAATTCCACTTCCCAACATCTTCAACTAGTCCTCTGTGCTCCATGGAATATCCAAGGTCGAATGATGCACTATCCCCCTAATGGCATACACATTTGCAGTTTTAGTGAAAAGCCATTGGTTCTTCCAGTTGATGCATAATGTGTCCCGGATAGAGAAGACTGTCGTGTCTTTGTTCTCGCCTACGTGCTTACTTGATGGCAGTGACGTGTAGCCTATTACAGAAAAGATCAGATAGCTCTGTAAATTCAAGTTGACTAACTTGCTGATAATAATGACAGCAAATGTGTAACAAAGCACATTTTATTACATCTGGGCCTGAACATGGGAAATGACCACATATCAGTACTAACGTCACATCACTGATTCTTCAAAATCCCATCTCCCAAAACAATCCTATTTAGGTTATTTCTTAAAAGGACTGTTTAACACATTGTCAAAAAACACATTTTCCCTCTTACAGAGTGTGTACAAAGACTTGAATGTTTGGAAAATGCTTAATTCTAACCATTATGTCTCAAGGTTAGGAATATGCTTGAATTTGAACCATAATCTAGTGCTTCGTTCATACAATCACTCATGTAAAACAAAAATCTTTTAAGATGAAACTCTCCCATCATCATATTTGTTGGTTGTCCCTTGGTATATCACACACCAGTCATGGCTGGGTAGCTGAAGATAATTGATAGACCTCAATAAACTGATTGATAAATGACACAACAGCAAAGAGGTTAGGGTTGTTGTTAAAAAATTGTATTTTGATTTTTGGGTGAAATGTCCCTTTGGGTTATTAGTTAGTTGTGTGAGTAAATGTTTATCGGTTATGCGAATCTTTGGATTCAGGTACTGTAACATGTACAGTCACTTGAATGACTATAGATCATTTTTAATCAAATTGTTCAAAGTATTTACCACTACATATTAGGGGCGTCATGATCTTCGAAACCCACGATTCAATTAGACTTTCAATTTTACAGTCATAATTTGATTCAGTTTTTGATTGAAACATTTTTATTAGCACTGATGGCATGGTATTGAGTCCTGATTCGTAAAAATCAAGAGATTATTGGTGTCATGTTCTGATGACTGTCATTCACATTGTCAAAAAAAAGATTAGATGATATCAAGTATGACGAAACTGATGTTTTTTTTAAATATAGGCCGTAATTTTCAAATCACCAATCCAACTTTAGATTTTTAATCATTTCAATTGAATGCCATTTTAAGCCATTTTTTATTTAGATTCTCAATTGTAACAGCCCTACCAAATACCAAGGCAGTGTTCAGCTGAGCTACCCACGCCTGTCATCACTAGGCTTAGTTTGTTTTCAGAAAAAATTGGACTTCAGCTGGTGTAACACATAAGTTTTCTGTCTTCAGCTGTCTTGTCTTGCGGTCGGGACTCTGCCATGTCAGACACTAGTTCTGGGTTCACAGGACCCGACTTACCAGTGTTTCTAAATGTGACAGCCCCTACAGAAATATGGCTGTGTGAAGAAACATTAGAAATGATTCTCACAGTGACTACCATCCTCCCTCTTTCTCATTCTCTCCCTCTGGTTGCCTGCTACATTTTCCCTCCCCGAAGCACACTTCACTCTGTGTGTTTGCCAGTTCTCATGAGCAGTTGAAGAGAGTGACCACTTTCCTTTGGCTCTTTGTAGAAGTGGATATACTCTGAATCTATAACATTAAGGACTCTCTTCTGTGTTTTTTTCCAAGCAAATGTATCCTTTGGTACATTAAAGGGAAAATCCACCCTAATATAGTTAAACTTGGATGGACTTTCTTGATGTCATCAAGAAACAAATCCAGTCATGGTCAATTCTGCCAAAATGTAGCAAAAGAGTACATTGAGAGCTCACATTTAAATATACGTTTCATGGCGCATTGCTGGCTGTTTGGAACACTGTAATGTTTATACTTAACTCTTCCATTGGGTTTTTACTGTGGATGTCATGATTTTCTCCCCGACACACCCACCAAATGGAAGCAAACATCAAAAGCCGTTGCCAAATGTTGTGCAATGTTGGTAGCAAACCAATTGTCCAACCAGAAAAACATCAACCAATGAAAAATTGGGAAATCGCCTTGAATGCACCACGAGTGTTCTCCATTTAACAGGGACTGTAAAACAACAAAGTGACAGCATATTTGTCTATTTAAATTTTTCCCACATTGGCTGTGTTTTACTACTATGCAACCACCATGTTTCCTGTTTTTTTTTTATATATATATATAAGTCATGTTATGTTTTTTGACATTTCAGTTATAAAAATGTTAATTGATAAGATGGACATACACTGCTATTTCACATTTGTTTCTTAAGCTTTATTTATTCAGGAAGTCTCACTGAAATCAAGGTCTCTTTTACAAAACAGACCTGAGATAAATGACGTACCACATAAGACAATTTAGTCACACAAAGCAATCATCTAGCAGAGACACACTAATTAAAACAATCACAAACATTATTAGCAAGAAAACCTTTAATGTCCCTCAGAGGAATGAGTGCCTTCAATTTGTTTTGCAGTTTGTTCCAGTAGCAAGGTGCATAGTACCTATTACTATAAAACCTGTTTATACGAGTCAGTTGTGCAGCTGAGTGTAGTTGTAGTTTCTGCCTGAATTACGGATTCATCATTCAGAAACACCGGAATAAGATGTGGGTAAAGGTCTCACAAATCATGAGGGCATATGCCAAGCAAAGGAACTGCATTGGTTATAGGTATCGTGGTTCCCAAGAAGTAGGTGCTCAACCACATTGACTGAAAGGGTAATTGGATACTTGCTCATCACAGTAAACTCGTATTAACCTCTTGACCCCACAACCTGCCGTGGCGTGATTTTTATGAACAAAATCGCCACAATTACACCATTTATCATAGCCAGAAACGAGTTCCTTAATGAATCATGTCTGACAAATGTTTCCATCAGGGAGAGTTACAGGGAGAGGGGGGGGGTTGCATATATATTTTCTAATTTTGTTAATATATATTTTCTAATTTTGTTAAATTCAATTCTCAAAGCTGGCTTTTTTTAATAACGATTTATAACTTTATTACTACACAAAAGTTGGTCCTGATTGTGCTGTTTCCATAGAGGTGTTAAAATGAGGCCACAGAGAATAAAATGTGACTCTTTGAAAGTCTAAATAGTGAAAACTGATGTTGCTAGTTGTAGTCTGCATGAGGCTGGTTGTCCTTGTTTAGCTTTGGGAAAGCACTGATTATTCGCCATTCAGTTTTCAATTTTTGTAATTCAGCTGCAGTTGCCCTTTGTAAAGGTAACCCAAACAGTTTCAAAGGCATGCACATACGCATGTACAGTACTTGATGTGACGTTATAGTGTAGTAATCAGGTAATCAGAGAAAGGTGAGTCACATTAGATGTTGGTGAGTAATTTCTGTGGTTATTTTCCGTCTTGGCTCACCCGAATGATGACACAGTGGGTGAAACTTCTCTCCAGAGCCAAAAGCAGTGAAATACATCGGCATGAGTAAACGGTTCAGATTCTGATAAATGAATTCATCCCTGACTTCAATTAAGATAAGATCAGGACTGTTGTTTTTCTGATACAACCTAAACTAGCACCAACACAGAGCCAGCAAATCAAAAGAAATCCTGATACCTGAGCCACTAGTGAAACCTGTTTTTTTTATTGGTTAATCCTGACCATGTTGAGTTTTATGATTGAGCTGTCATCAAAAGGATCTTCCCCACACATCAGTAGCATTCCCTGGTTGCACAACGAAGCCCTACATCACACCCTCTCTTTTCCATCTCATTAGTCTACACACCTTTCTTTTGACGCAGCTGCTGCCTCACCCTGCCTGTCAGCGGCAACTGTCCATCATATAGCTTAGATTTCAGGCTATTAGTGTCACATCAATGACAACATACAGCCAAGCACGTTGGTAAGGCAGTTTTTTCTGCTTTATGCATTCCCGGAGCACTCTGATGCTCTGCAGCAACTTATTAAGGCAATGGCAAGGTTTTGAAATGGGGACAAAAGATTGTGTTTTAACTAAGAAGGAACAGGTTTCTTTTCGAGTGAAGAAAAGTTTGTATTTCATTCTCAAAATGAAGCGCAACTAGTGCAGTTACACTAAACCCCAAGACATGTTTTGTTTTTGGATTGAGTTGTAGCACTGGTCTTAAGTTTTCTTTTCCTAGCTGTACCTCTTTGAGTCCCAATATATGAGGGAGTCTAGGCTTCCTATTTATCCTGATATAAAATATAGTTTGTGGGTCTGTGTTTGATTGCCAGTCAGGGTCATGGAGTAAAGCCACACCGAGAGGAGGGGACAACCACTTCTGTTTAGTGATATCCGCCTGCAATGGGAGCCAGATGTGTTCAGTGATGACATGTAGTTAATCTGCGTGGCTTTGACCGCACACTCCAGAGAAGGAGGAATTAACAGCTTCAGACTGTTGGTGTCAGGGCGCGCATTCACCTTTTCGACCTGCACCAGCCTGTAGACACCCATCATGCAACTCATGACAATTGAAGTATTCAGTATTTTCACCTGACAACCTGTTTTTTTTTTTTCAGGATTCCCTTCAAGCTTGGACAACCAAAGAAGCAGATTGTCTCTAAAACCGTAAGTCCCTCACTTGAACATAAGATGACTCAATTTAAACCTCAATCATAAAGGTGTAGTGTATAAAATGCAGAGTCTGTCAATGAATAAATAAAAACTATTTTTGTGAAGGTTTAGCTGTATTTTTTTCAGCTTCACAATTGGCATATACAACATGGATAGTAGTCTAAATATTGTCAGGGGCAGAGGTGGTTACCTTGAAGTGACAGTGAGTGGGTGATCTCCTTGCTGGAGAAAACCACTTCCACAGTAATAGGTCTGTGGCCCGGCACTCACTGTCAGACTGGGTTTCCAGCTTCCTGTGCCATCCTAGGAGTGGGTTAGACTCAGCCCAGTTAGATGATCCACTGGTGACAAAGTGTCAACTGCCCTCCTCGTTGTTTTGGCCACTGTGTTTACATCCAGGAGCCCACAGAACCACAAGACAGGAACCCATGCTGCCTCTGTAACCTGCTTGGCATGTTTCAGAGGCACGGTTGGACAAGCTGTCCGAGCCCTTATTGACCCTGGGAACTTGATGCACTCAAGTATTTTACTTGCATTTCAACCACTGGAGCCCACTTGAGTTATAGTGCCTTAGCTGTGGTCTGTGCCCCCCAATAAGTTCTTTTTATTGAGAAAGTACATGGCTCAAGAACTATTAGTGTAAATGCAAAGGGATAAACCATTGAACAGTGGTTTAGTGGTAGCAAAAGCCTTCAGCCCGCAACAACTCATGTAAATAATTTATTCTGACTACATACAAGCACTGGTTGTTGTTAGTATGTATTATCTCTCAAGCCACGTCACATGGGCACATTTTACATTTGTAATCAGTCTAATTCTCCTAAACTTCTTCATTGTTCAGATAATGTGAACATGTCCTATACTTAGTTCTTGACTTATAGCTAGTTTCTGGTTTCTTAGATTCTGATCATAAACTGCTCAATGAATACTGTGTGTTCACATAATAGTGATAATCCAATTGACACACATTTGAAATAATTAAGTCACCGAATTTGTACATGAACTATGTTCTTGTTTTTTTTTTTAGGTTGAAAGAGACTTCGAGCGAGAATATGACAAGCTCCAAAAGTAAGTCTGCATTTTGAACCAAGGTTTATATTAAGTAGGGCTGTACTGAATAGTTTGAATCTTTTTTCATAACATTGGCATTCAAATTCTAAATCAGCATCTGCATGCTCCACAGTTTAAAAAAACAAAGAACTATAGTTCTTAAGATCAGGCTACACTATATTTTTGCCTAGATGTATTTATGCTGAAGAAACTGATGAGTTATCTTGATTTGAAAAAAGAATGATTTTTTTTTAGTCCAATGAGTCACTGTTTTCTATTCAAAAGCCTCAATAAAATACATTCGGTACAGCCCTAATGTTAAAGGAGACAATCAACCAGGGCTCCTAAATGTGGTATTTAAATGTCTTTGGAGAGTTTGTGATTATAATACAGGGTTACATTTTTATTTCTCCTGTAAGGACTGAGTCATCAGTCAGATGTGTCGTTATGCCACTATGAAAAATTAATTGGCTTATTATCTTTAATAAGCATGCAAAGTGAACTGTTTCATTTTAGGGTGTAAAATGAAACAAAATAAATAACCTAATAGAAAGTGTTTGTTTTTTATTCTTTATCATTAAATATAAATGAGATATTGTCTGTTCTCCAGTCAGAAATAAGAACCAGAAGCACTGTAACAAAGATATCTAAAAATGTTGCATGATCTATTCACAAATGTATGCATGCAAATCCAAAATTATCATCATATTTGTGTACTTTTATTTTTACAATTTTACATATAGGTATTTTAGCTTTAAGTGTTAACGAGGCATTCTGAGACTCTCACACTTAACATGGTCTTCTTTGCACACACAGTTTCTTTGTCACACAGTTTGCCAATCCCTGCTGCGTTTTGGTGCTTTTTTTTTTCTCAACATTGAACTGTGAAAGGAACCACGTTAGAGCTTTGTTGGAATCTGAATTTAGAAATTGGAAAAGAGAGCTTTCTTTCTATTAGATGTTCCCCTCAGCCACTGATAAACGTGGATTAAAGTGAGAATTTGTAAGCTTTCCTGTAAATGCACATTATTATTCCTGAGGTATTTCATTAGCTTGTGAATTTAGACATCCTCAAGGCTTTTTAAAAGTAAAAACTAAAAAGCCCAAGCTAAAAATTTAATATATAAATGTTGACTGCTGTTATTTAACCAGCTACTTTGAATTGAGTAACATGATGTCAGTGTTTCTATGAAACAGAGGAGTGAGGAGTTCAGAGCAATGAAGCACCCAAGACCTGAGAGCTCAGTACATTGGGGCCTTCTCTTACCGCGAGGCTGAGGTTATAGAAACTCCCTAAGGGCCCCGCCGAATGAGTGGGAGCACCATTTTCCTCTCAGGTTTTGTTGAGTAGGAGGGCCCATTATCAGCAAGGTGTGGTGCCAATAGACCTTATAGATGAGTCAGAGCAGCAGGCATGTACAGACTTTTAGGTTCTCCACCCTAGAGATCCATATCAACACACTGTGGTGCATTTGTGGCCTAAATATACTTGGTAGGATTCACCATGATTCCTGTTTTTGAATTATGTCTGCCTAAAAAAAGATTTTGGTGGAGTCTGACTTGATAATGAATCTAAAATAAGTATAACTGCCTTGTGCGCAGCATGCTTCTCATAGCTTTACTGAAGCCTGACTGATGCAGGGTGTTATAGGCCAATACTGATATCAATATTTGAGTGTAACAAAGGTTAAGCAATAAGTAATTTTCTGCTGCTAGTGTTCTCTCAGTTTAAAGCAGTCTGAGGAATGCTGTCATTGCCGTCAGTTTCTCATGGTTAGGAGTAGATTCACCGTAAAAATCGGTCTTTCTCTGATGCTGTTTGGTACATCGTTAGAGGGGCTGCTGCTAATATTTGCTCAGCTTGTTTCTCTGATAACTTAAGATCAGAATTCAGAAGGTTTTTACCAGGAGCTGAATTATCCGGAGAGGGCTCCACCTCTCCAAACAAATGGACCCAGGCATTTTGTATGGTAAAATTTCTGAATATAGCTGTTTCATGTTAAAAATCTGTGTTTCTATGATGTTGTTTGGCATTGTTTGGAGGGCTGATAACAAAAGAACCAGACAAAGATCACTAAAGTCCTTAATCAGTTTAAAATATATAGTTCTTAGCAGCCAAGATCTTCAAATTGTAAATTGTAACTAGCATGAACTGATTTTGATTTTGTAAGGTTTATGTTGTTGAGCAGTGTACTCCAACAATTTAAACAACATATGTCTTATAATTTTGAGACATAAATTCATTATGAATAATTTCAAACAAATCTATGTAATAAGCACGACATCACAGTTATGGAAAATACATTTGTTTGTGCTCTCTCAATGACAAACTGTGTGACAGCAGAATTTTTTTAAAGATTTTTTTTTTAATGGCGTACAGTGAAAAAATATCTCTGCAATTAGCAAATTTCCCTCACTCTTTCGGCCTTGTTGATTTATCTGTGTAGCGATAAGCCGGAAACGCACACACAACAAAACAAAAACATGGAATCAATACATGACAGCCTCACTTCATTTAACAGCTTGAATGCTAATTGGCTTAACTGATTGCCTGACCTGTTTCGTGTGTGAATGGCAGTGACCAGGTATTTACCGGAAAGGAATCTGGCGTGAATGGTCAAACGTGGTTGAATGACTGTTCATTATCTAGTGTCATGCAAAGGACTTGTGTGTGAAAGTCCCATAAAATGCGATCGCGTCCTTCCGCTTTTCAATAGCCGATGTGGCTTGATGATTGTGGCTGCACAGGCCCAACATTGGGGCACTGGAGCAAGGAGCAGCAGCTGTTCCACTAGGCCGCTCTATTAGCACCTTTTGGAAAGAGACTCCAGGCTCACCTGGCACTCATCCAGCATGGCTCTCTCACTGTCAGCGCTGACAGAGTAGGAAAGATGCAACAGTATTGTGCAACACATTTTAAAGTAGGAGGTACTATCTGGAACACGAGCTTCACATGCACAAACAAGCACTACAAGAACACATCTCGAGTGTACAGGCGTTGGACTCAGAGCATGCTAGTTTGTTTACATAGTGAGATGCTTTCACCCACTATCCTGCAACCCGATCTCCATGACTGGCAGGGTTTTACTGTTATACTGTTATTTTCCTCATTCCATATTTGTCTCCTTTCATTACTCTCATGTGTTAACTGTGTCAGCCAATTAACAAGACTATTTTAGTTTTAGTTTGTTTTGCATGATGCCCTTCATTGACTTCACTGGCATTCAGAATTGCATTCAAAACAAAGTCGAGTTATGCAGTATGTCGTCTCAAATGATTCTAATTGCTGCCATCACAGGGACAGAAATGATAAAAACTGACCACATGTCAGTATTTCCAGATGTTTTTAACAATGTCAGAAGCAATTTTCTAGCTGCAGGTATGACTCAAAACAGAACTGTAATATAATAGCTGCATGGAAATATTGCCTTTTCGGTCAGCTTTTAAATTCTCTTAAGATGTTCTCAACAACACAGAAAAACTGTGATGATTATCTGATCATATGGGATCTGAACTCTTCATAGCAAATTCATTGTCCAGGTCTACACGGAAATGTACTTACTGGCCAACCTATGTAATGGAAACAGGAAGAAGCCATCTAATTATTACATACTGACTAAATCCTGCCTGAAGTATTACTAATAATATTGACTATAATGTGAGTAGCATTTGCTGCAATTAGGATAGTCTATTTCTAACTATCTGGAATGTAAGAGTACATTTTGATTGCTTTAGAGGAAGGCTGATATGGCTTATGAGACCCAGTTACATCTAATTGGCGAGAGAAATACAAGAAGTTACTGTGGAGATTGTTCTGACAGAATTTTTTTTTCCTGTGGTGTGAACAATAAGGGATGAAGTTACATCATTTACTGCAAATGACATTTTTGGAACAACCTCCATCTGGTCTGTGGCGATTCACTGCAAAATCCTAAAACACGTCAAGACAAACAAAAGCATGTAGAGGACAAGTTATGATGGGAAATAATTAATGATTTTTAGGTACCCTTAGACCCTACATCCTCTCAGTTTGCTAGCCATTTGTAAGGGCTACAAACACATGAATAAATTAAATTGCAATTACAGATCACAATCAAAAATCAAAGTGGCTGCAAATGCAAAGTGACATGGGTTATTTCCAGTTAATGTTTCTGCTACCCCATATGTACACAGTCTTTGTGTTAGATTATACTACATACTGCACTAATATATCATATTAATAATAATGCATTTATTTTTATAGATATATTTATAGGTGCATTATTCCCTTAAAGCCCTCTTCCTTAGGTTTAACAGGCAGTGTCAGGGCAGCAGAGAACCAATCACATTCATGTTTAGTTCATGCACCTGTGTTTATGCTGGAGTAACCCACTGTTCGTTTGTTTCCCATCTGCCAAACAACAATAAAAAAAACACTGCCAAAGCCCTGTATTTGAAGGCACCAGACTGCCATTTGCGGTTTTCATAGCTATATGTGGGTTACCAATGTCCTTAAATCTTGTGGCCAGTGGCCATAGTGCCCCCACCAGAAATCCTATGGGATTACACAGCTATTGTCTTCCTTGTTAATATAATCCCTCAAAGCAAAGATGGAAATGAAGCCACCACGTTCCCTTTTTCATCAAACCAGGCGCAGTGATATGACAGCAGTCTCAGGGGAGATTCTAAACCCCTCGTTTGCCTTAATTGATATAATGAATGGCGTGTGTTTTCAGCCTCCATAGTCTGGTAATTGCCATTTTTAACACCCATCAATGGAATATGTGCAGTGGAATGATTGAAGACATTAATGCTTTTGAGCGGAAATGTAGTTGACAGTAACAAGAAGGATTCCCTGTATTATTAATTAGCTAACGGATGTTATAATAACATTTTATGTGGAATCAATGAAATGTGTAATTCCTTCTTGAACCATGTTTTTATATACTAATTTCCTTTTCTAGGTTTTTGGTTGAGATGTTTTCTTTGTCCATGTCAACACATATTGACTGGATCGAATAGATTTTCAAATGTATATAGACTAATTATGATACGGTTGTGGAGACGATGTGCAATTTTTTTTCATGTTTGTCATGTTTCTTTGACTATTGCCATTGTTTGTTATACATTTCAGTGTTTTTACTGTATCACTAGACCATAAGCTGGCTGATAATCATTCTTCTGCTTGTTTTACAGGCTGGAGGATCAGACGAAAAAGCTTCACAAGGACATGAAGAAAAGCACAGAGGCTGATTTAGGTGTGTTCTGCCACCAACGTGTGTGTTCCCGCCTGGTGTGCCATTGATCTCCACTTGTTCACCGACATACTTGATGTTGCTTGGCAGGTTTTTCAGGGCTAGAAAGATGCTTTGGTTGTCTTGGTTTGTTTGGTGGTGCATCAGTTCTCTGAACGACTCAACAAATGAGACGAGAGAGAGTGCGGGCCTTCGCCTTAATCTTTCATAGGTTTTTCCAGGCTATCATATTGCGTGTTTGGGAGTTATGAGTGTAGGGAAACCATGTTTACTCTACTTTTTATTTGCTTATTTGCTGGTTTCGGAGTTGTGTATTTGGGAAGCAGCAGTAGACATGGCCTGTGGTAAGTAGTCAGTTGTGGGGGTGGAGGAGCAGGGACGGATGGAGGAGTGAGAGGCTTCTTCATTTCCTCTCCTTTGTGCTCTGGAATATGGATGTCTGCATCATCAAAGTGTCATAGCTGTCAGGCCCTCATTATCGTTAATGGATTCCATCTGTTGCACAGGTCCCGTCTCCACCAACTGCTACCAAACAAAGAACTGGACCTACTCCGCATGTCAGCACTGCATTTAATACAGTGCTTTCTATATCACGCATCATTTATCAAGTCAAGGGTGGTGATATGCAGAGCTCTATTGAACTCACTTCCAATTAGCTGGTGAGGGACGATAATATCTTTTTAAGGCTTGCTCTGGTTCACAATATCAATTAGACTAAGTAACAGAAAGCAAAGACAGTAGCAGAGATAACTGTGCTTTTTATACTGAGGAATTGTTTGTGTTGTTTCAGCCCCATGTGATTACATTTATTTGCACCTTACTAACACAAATAATTAAATCACTGCCCTCAGGTCACCTTTTGGCTTTCATGACCCTATAATAAACATGTCTCTCAGTAATATCAGACAAGGCCAAATCAAGCAATTTGTTACCTGTCAAATGGAGATAGATGCAGAAACGCCGCACTATAATAATTGATTGGTTGAAAATTGGTCTTGAGAGAATCCTGAGGGAGTGTGAAAAAAGGACCAATGACTGTTCCAGATCTGCATGAAGCCCATTTTCACCACAGCCTCTCCTGTCAGCTTGTATCTCCTCAGTGAAGCTCATTTATTTTGACTGTGAAGCCATAATCTGATGCGTGCTCTGTGTCCAAACAAAATGGCATGAGTGCAGATTAACAATAATTGGTGCTGTCAGTGTAGAAACATTGCAGATATTCTTGGTGCTCTGGTAAATATTCAACATGGCATCCAGCCTCATCAGCCCCTTAGACATTTACAATAGGGGCAGCACCACTCCATTTTTGCTTTTCTTATTTAGTTCTTTCCCTATTACTCACTTTTGAGTAGCTCAGCCTGTGGGGACTTGGCTTGGGAACCAGAGGGGTGCAGGTTCAAGTGGAGTGTGGACAGGTAGCTGGAGAGGTGCCAGTTCACCTCCTGGGCACTGCCAGGGTGCCAGTGAGCAAAGCACATGACCCCCAACTGCTAGGAGCGCCTGTCCATGGGTAGCCCGCTCACTCTAAATTCTCTCCATTAATGCATGTGCATACGTCCTGTTTGTGCATGAGTGTGTATTATGGCTCTCTGTGTGTATGATGTGTAAAAAAACACCAACAGAGTAAAAGATATTGAATTTCCCCTTGGGGATCAGTAAAGTATTGTCTTCTTCTTTTTCTTCTTGACGACCCTACCACATAGAAACTCACACAGTACACTGATGAAACACTTGAAGCCTTAGGGCAATCCACAAAAATGGTTTAAGAAAAATTCACAAATCTGCCATGAATTGGATTAGAATGTGTAGATGAGGACATTTTCAGCAACCATTTATATGGACTGTAGTCCACGTGATCGTGTTTTCACAAAAGCTGTGCTTCCACTGCATGGTTGTGACCAGGTCCCTCTTTTTATTTCCATTCAGCTGAGTTAGTACCTGGGGCATTCTTGTTGGATCACTGTAGCCCTGCCGTGTGAAACTGCTTTGACACCTTCTGTGCGACACGCCGTTTTATTAAATCTGGGTAATGTGAAAAGAAAACTTGCAGTCATTGGTGCCGATTCTCTCCAAACAATCAGTGGTCTGTAGTGATTTAACTCCACCTCAGCTCAATTGCAACCTTGACCAATTTGGTACTAAATAAAGTAGCATGTACTATCCAAAACTTTAATGGAAAACCACAAAGAGTCGAGTCAAGCCATACCATGCAGTGGAGAAACGGCAAAAGTTATTTTACTACCTTTTAACAGAATCCTCTGCTTTGTTTGTTTGTGTCTTTCAGCCATGTCCAAAGCAGCAGTGAAGATCTCTGCAGACCTGCTGAGTAACCCGCTGTGTGAGCAGGACCAGGCCTTCCTAGAGTCCATGACCGCTTTAGATACAAGCATGAGAAGGATGGACGCCTTCAACCAGGAGAAGGTCAGACCCATCCCCACAGTCTTTCACACATTTGTTTTTTAGTGTGCTATCTCACTCTTTGCTGTTTTCTTCGCTTTGTTTCCTTGGCACTTGCCATTGGCACAGATAGCATTAGATTGGTATCGGGGGAAATGTCTTTCCTTAGACATACAAAGTAGGAAACTAGACGAGTTTTTGTTGTAAATGCGTGTTTTCATATTTGTCAATATTGTGCAGCCTGTGGACTAAAAACTATCCGTATGTCTTTCCTTCTGCTGTTTTTGAAAAGCATCTGTGGCATCATCCTCTATAAGCTCAAGCTACTGGTTATCAGCTGTGAAGATTGATGCATTTGTGACTCACTGGTGTCTAAAATAACTCATACAATGGAAAGGCATTTTCTCAACAGGAAAATATGCCCTGTTAGAAATTTCATAGATTTAACTCTTCTTGGCTTGAACAGTGAACAAGTCTTTTAATTGTATTGCTTGCATTGACTGTTGAAACACATTTGGCTCCAGTTCTGCACTTTTTTTTACATTAATTGTTAAGCCTCTTGAAAGGTTACAGCAAAAAGTGAGTTGTTTCCTCCTTCGTGGTGAAGAGCGACTGTAATCATCTTTAATTTATAATACTTACAACACTTATGTAAACTTCTGAAATCCTGTTTTTGTTTGGAGCACTAGATAGAAGAACAACTAGTGAGTCAGATTGTATCTACATACTAACACACTGCCCAGCAGGCAGACCCAAACTGGCTTTGCCATCCATAGAGCCACACTGCTAATGTGGCGAGAACATGGTCCATTGTTTCCTTTACCTACATTTCCTCTCTTGTAGCACATTTTTTCGGTTTGTATTTTGATATTTAGAGTATTTGTTGATTTGGCTTGCGTTTCCCGTAATCTTTGTGCTTTTCACTCTTGTATGTTTTGTCCTAAGGGGCAACCGTAGATAGTCTGACATTTCTCTCCAGAACTGTAAGCAATACAGCATACTGTTGCCTCGCTCTCTCACAGCTGTACTTTGTAAAGATCTCTTCTTTGGCTGACAGGCCTCTTCAGATTATTTGCCGGGTGCACTTCAGGTTTTTGATTAGAATCATCGCCACAGGTAGTTATAATGTGAATCATAGTGGCACCGCATGTGTGCATCCTCAAGGCACTACACTGTGAAGGGTAGACTTTTAAAGAGAAAAAAATACAAGAGATCACACTAAGGCATATACCGATTGACTTTTTTCCATCTGTGTTTTCTTGACTCATTGCCCTGCTGTTAGGTGTTCTGGGCTTTTCACATTTGTTGCCTTCAAAATATTCCCCTTTCGCTTCACATTTAGTTGTGTACCAGAATGATTTCATAACTCCACAACAATGATCTAACAAGGTGAAGAAAATGAATACCTTTCTAAAAAAAAGTGGATAATTCTTCCTGTTTCATGGTAAAATTGTAATCTAGTATCTGAGGAACAGCACACCATCTGGATTTGCACATTTTGGGACGTGATTTATATTTTCTGCGAAACCTCATGAGCTGGATTATTTCCATAGAAAATCAAACTATAACCTATCCCCAAGATGTGTGAGGAAAGCAGTGTTCATGCTGCAACCAAAACTTTCTGTAAAAGGTCTTATCATTGAAATTAATTACATCAATTTGAAATCTATTCCATCTACTCAAGAAACATAAATGTAATACTTGATATGTATTTTAGGCTTAATGTCATGTCAAGTAGAGCTGCTACGATCAGTCGATTCAGCCTCTCAAATATTGATATTTTCTGCTTTTCTCTTTTATTTATATCATATTAAACTGAATATATTTGGATTTTGGAAAGACAAAACAAGACATTTGAAGGAGGCACCTTTGGCTTTGACTAACTGGGATGGACTTTTTTTTTTTTACTATTTTCTGAGATTTTATTGACTAAATGATTCATTGATTAAACAGCTGATCAATAAATAATGAAAATAATTTTTAGTTGCAGCCCTAATGTCTGCTTTAATAGAAAATTCCCTAAATGTAACAAAGAAAATCATATTAAACATAAAATATACTCAACTTTTAAGGTGGAGGTGAAGTAACGACACTGTAGAAGTCACTTTTGTTTCTTTCCTTTCTTTCTCAGCTATAACATACCACTCTCTCAGACTGGCTTTGCTCACAGCTCATCAAATTTTACAGGAGCCATTTTGAGTGACTAGACAAAGTAGAATGTGGGTTGGACTGAGCGTGTGGGTTTGTGACCCGGGGTGCGTATGTTCCAGGACTTGGCTTGGTCGACTGCCCAGGAGAGCTCTCCTGCCAGTTTGGCTGTTTTCAGTATAGAGTAACTTTTACATTCTTCAGATTTTATACAATATCACATTTTTTTCCCATTTTCAGTGTCTTGGAATTTAGAACAGAAGAAAATGTTTCACCAGTGCTGCCTCGCACACTTTCCTGTCACTGAATAAGAGATGTGGGGTACTTTAAATCCACGTCTTTCTTTCCACATCATTTGAAGGCCAAAGTCTTAAAAGTTGACCAAAGATCGTTCAGCATACAATTATCTGCCGGTGCATCCTCAGTACCCTCATAAAGTCATTTCTCATTCTAATGTGAGTTTGTATTTTCACATTAGAAGCAATCTCTAGCAGCAGAAGGCACAACTTGTCTTTATAGTCTATAGTTCTGGCTCCATGGTGTGTAGTTTTCCTGTTTGACATTGATTCAGCTAGGCACTTTGATCCCAGCACAGTTTTTCACTTGTGGAGGACAACAGTCACCAACTGTATTGACGTGGTTGTATGTTTTTTTAACACACTTTCATCCAGAGTGGATTTTGACAGCTAGGTCACACCTGATTTTCTCTGCACTTCTTTCAGTCTTACTAAATAAAAAATCCTTGCCTTAACACAATGTTCAGTTCCAGGTTTGGGCAGGGCTGTGTGGCTGAAAGTGAGCTAAAGGCAAAATAGTGATTGTGAGCACTTTTTGGTCAGCCTGATATGTGGAATATCACCCCAGGTTTGCTAGGTGTTTAAAATCCAGCACAGCTCACTGGAACACTACTCGAGCTTCTCCCTTCAAGCTGACTGTTGATTCTGACGGCACCAACAGCAAACCCTATTGCTCCTGCAAAACAGACACAAAAGCATCCACCCTTTGCTCTTCTCCGTGTTGAGACGAGATGTTCTGCCGCAGGGCCCGCAAGTGAGAGAGCCAGCAGATAAAACGTGCAGCGATAATGAAGGCAGCAGTGGCCCAGGTCTGTGTGTTTATTTCTGGGGCTGAGGAGGGCGCACAGCCCCGCCGGCACACTGCTGCCGAAGCTGAGCCCCAGTGTAGATGGCGGCAGCGCAGTAGAGGATGCTCCGTTTGGAAGGATATTGATTTCCTCTGCGATCTGTGTGTATTTTTGGGAGGCCTGTGTGCCGGGATGGCCTCTGCCCCGTGACTCACTGATGGAGACTACTGCTTGAGTGCCGGCCTCAGGCTCTGCAGGGCCTCCAAGGAATAGCTCTGCCCCCCCTCTCTGTGGGAAGGGGCAGAGGGTAGAGGGCACCAGCATGCTTAAGCAAATCTGCCGCTGTTGTTCTCCCTCCTCGCTGCATACTCTCACCTTAGAAGCTGCGGCGCAGCTCAAGTCAGGGAGGGGGGGATGGTGTGAATATGTAAAACAAAGAAAATGTGAATTCCCATGTACTTATTTGTTATTGGTTCTCTGTTTTCCCTCAAACCACAATCAACCATTTTGTACTTGGAAATGTGCCTGTGTGAAGCAGTGAGTGTTGCTGTATGTTCTCATAGATGGTCAGGGCATTTTTACAGAGCACAGCTGCGATCTCGCTTCCTTGTTGTTGTGTGATTGACTGTCCTTCCAATAGCGAGTGAACATATGATTAGTGGAGCTGCTCACTGTTCTCATGCAGCTGTCACTTCACATTGCGCTGCTTTAAATTCTTCCCTCACCGTTCGTAGCATTTTACTCTTCACTTGACTCGATTGCCTGCTTAACTTAGCATTCTGTCATGCTCGAAGATGTAGTAGTAACAGTCGTTTCGAATCTGCAATGTAAATGACGCTGGAAACTTTATTAATTGTGCGCCAACTTCTGTCGATGAGACTTGGTGCCGGGGCTGGAGGCCTCAAGATGAGATGTTCGTTTACTCCCATTTAACACCCCCCTTCCCCTCCTTCCCTCCCCTGTCGGTTCTGGCAACCAGAAGGAGAATGCAGGAAAATATAAACTGTTATTGTTAAAATGTTTGTTTGCAAAGAACTTTCATCTTGTAAGGCAGCCCACCCTCCACAGGATTTGAAATCAGTTGGGCTTTGCTTTCATGTCCGTCCCCTGACAGTTCCATCCTTTTGTATCGCAAGCTCAATGAATATTCAGGGGTTTCTCCTCAGGGCTTGTGTACAATAAAAGAGTCAACGTCACGAAAGTTTCTTTGCAAGCCCCCCCCCTCCCCTTTTTTCTTGAGTGCTCTGTTTGAAATATACACAATTGTTGATGTTTGTGCAGCGGCATTACTTTGCAGCTAATGAGCGAGAGATGTAGATGCTATTTTGTTCAGACTTTAATTTTGATGTAACTAATTTTGACAATGAATAACAATTTGTAAGGTCTCTTCCCTTGATATAAAGGCGCTTATTGCTGATGTTAAAAATGTTATTTTTTATTACAGGTCAACCAGATCCAGAAGACCGTTATCGACCCTCTCAAAAAGTAAGTGTCCTTATTGATTTCTCGCACTCTTGAATTTTTTTGCTACTTCTATGTTTTAATGGTTGGCTTTAAATGTCTCTTACCAGACCAGGGTCAAATAGTTTTGCTGATAAGTTTAGCAGTTGTTTGGCACAGGGGTTTATTTACATAGGGCCTTTAGGAGTAGGGGAAAATGAATACAGCATAGTATCACAATATTGTATCCCTACACGGGCGCCACGTGTTGACCTTTTATTGTATAAATGAGTAATATTACAAATACAAAAGCTGAACTTCTTTGTGAGTTGCATTGTTGTACCTGTACAGTAGTCCACACATGTTTGCATTCTGTTAAGTAGTTGGTCAGTCTGTCTGTGAACAATACACAAAAATGATTGAAGTGAGCTGAACAGACTGAAAACTTTATAATATTAGGTAAAAGAGATGAAGACAATGTTTTCCTTGGGCACATAATAAAAAAATGTAGTTCAAAAATGGTAATAAGTCTTAATAAATTGCAATATATGTTGCAATGTAATGTGTGCAATACTTGGACAATGTTTAAAATGGTAATAATATTGTTTTGTGATGATATTGTATTGTGGCACATCTAGTGATTCCCGCCCCAAAGGGCCATACAATGAATTTTGCTGCATTATAAAATCACAGGAAAATGCTGCAAAGGCAGTTTAGTTCAGTTTTCGTGGCTTAGTGTTCCTGATGTGTTAAATCCATATGACACACTGCTGGGCAGATTAAGTCCAGTGCCTTGTAACATTTTTATTGCTTGACCCAGCTCTACTCTGTACACCAGTCATGCCGAACCACAGGAAGGCCTAAAGTGCAGTAATACAGATTGTAAAAATGAACTAGGGAGTGAGCGGGGCTGCTGTGGTGGTAGTGCGTCTGGAAGAAAGTTTATTTGGTTCTCATTCCTAATACTCGCCCCCATTTGAGCAGGCGGTGAGTGCTATTCCATTCCTTAAGCCTCACTTTTTCAAACATGCACACACACACACACACATATACTACACACACGCACATGCAAAGCAGAGGTACTGAAGGGAGTGGCTGGACTATCCCACCCTTCTTCCGGAGCTCTTGTTAAGGTTTTGCTTCCTCCTCTTGGCTCCTCCCATGAGATTATACTGTGTAAAAGTGCATGTGTTTCTATTGCAAGTTTACCCCAGAAGCTTGTTAGTTCATAAGGTTCTTTCTTAAAAATAACCAATGTGAAGAGATTCCTGTGTAAAACATGAATAGGTTGGGTTTGTGTCTGTGTGTATATACGAGTGTGTGTGTGTGTTAAGCCCCTTCTTCCTTGTGTGCTCTGGTGGCGGAGCAATGACAGGATGGAATGGTTCTAATTTCCTCTTCCTGGTGGGCGGCAGGCGGACGTGTGGGCAGGCTCAGAATATGGCAAAGGGCCCAGCTTCCTGGGCCCATAGCCGTGGATTGGTTGAGGAGGAGAACTTGTCTCAGGACAGTGCACGCTCTCACACAAACACACACATACACAAACACTAACCCAGAATTTTAAGGGGGGTTCTGTCTCTTAAATATTGTATTTTAGACCATAAAGTAAAGCATTTACATGATTCTGAAATATAGCAGAGGAAGTAAGTTCATAAATGAGTTTTAAAGCCAAGCTAAACTGTCCTCTTTATTAACTTTTTTTTTTTACCTCCTTAAAAACACAGCACTATTAGTTATTAGTTTATCAAAGTGTCCTCTTTAGAAAACGGAGACACAAAAGCTACTATACTTTAAAGCTTCCATTAAGATTCCATTAGTCCGTCGCTAATGAACATTTTTCATTGTTTACTTAGTCTCAGAATACTCTATTGGTGATCTTGTGTCATCATAAAGAGAATTAGAGAAGTGTTGAAAAGGAGAACGTTAATGTTAATGGAAGACCTTGAATGGGTTTTGTGTGTGTGTATGTGTGTGTGTCGGTAGGGGCTTGTATCTATGTGTTATTACTATTTAGAAATTCTAGCATCCTTAATACTTGGTGTGGTAAAATGTACAGTAAACAAATGAAAAAGAAGCAGCCCCCCACCTCTCCCCCCTGTGTGTCTTTCTCTCCCTCTCAGGCCCAGACGTGATTTTTGTCCACTCAGCGGGGTCACTGGATGACATCACTGTGTTTATGGGAGGGGAGGGGAATGCGTGGGCATTGAGGCATTTGTGTTATCTAGGCCTCCTAACCTAGCCCTTTCTGCTCCGTTGCTCTTTTGGGTGAGACAGAAGTCAAGCCTGTTTTGAGACCTCTGCCCTGGGTCCAGCTATGACTGGACAGGCCATATTTACCCCCCTGTATCAGAGGAAGACTGCCCCTGCTGCAGGTTGTAAGGCCTGGAGCAGATGGGACTATTTGACCTTGGCTGTGGGGCTGATGCATTTTCTTGGGAGGGGGCGGTGATTGAATTTGACCAGATTTTTTTGTTGAGTTTTTGTAATGGAAGTTCAGTTTTGTACTCAGGATGTTTACTATGAGGTAATCTATTTTTCTTACCCACCTTATCTGGTGTGTCGTGCATCGTGTATCCAGGTTGCCTGAGTTTCGATCAACAAAGCACAAGGCAAGTTGTGGCAGATCAAACTCTCCTACTGAAACAAAGGAGGTTCTGCTGGCATGTACGTCACGCACACGAGTTCCCATGGCCCACTGCTCCTTAACCATTTTTACCACAGGTGGTAGTTATTTTACATTCACAGCAAGCATATTTTACCAAAAAATGCCATGTGACGTAACCTTGTCTGACAGTCTTCAATCTTCATCCGAGACCGTGACACTTTAAAGGTGGTAATTTGCACATAAACAATTCCCATTCCCATATTTTTAGTGGTTTGCTGTGTGCTTCTTTTTTTTGCAGTAGTGAGTTATGTGATGGTGATAGTCAAAAAGGACAGCCAGCCTCCTAGACTGAGGGTGTCTAGACCAGACTTGGGCTTGGCCGACGGGGTCAGACTGGCCCGTCTGTGGATTGGCAGCTGCTCATAAACACACTCTCTGGTCCAGATGCTATTTCCATCCAGCCTGTTCACCACACCCTGACCTGTCACATGGACAGTGGTGTGCCCTTGGCCCCCGTGCGGCCCTCAGCCAGTGTAAGACCTCTTCCAAACCAGGCTGACCGCAAATGCAAACCCAGCCAGCTGACCGGTAGTTGTCCAGCCAAGGCCAGGACATCGAGGGAAATGTCCAGTAGCTATCATTACAAAGTACATACAGTCACCTTTAACCAGGGCCACTGCTGCATAATCTTGTGTGGGAGCCTTTGACACAGCTGAGTCAATGGACACAGAGAGCCCTGAATATTAACAGTGAGACATCCAGCATTCAAAGGACAGGAATGGGTTAACAAGCAATTGGCTTTGTGTCTGGCTCTTCCGCCTCCTTCAGCGCCAGGAGAGCAGTGGCCCTCAAGTCTCTCAGAGTGCTGAAACATAGTAGTCGCTGGCAGTGTTGTCCCACTTTAGAGCACAAACCGTACGCCATCATGATGTGTCATGAGGAAACTGCACCGTGCTGTCAGGTGAAGCCCGCTGGTGAGAATGCGATCAGCCTTTGTGTTGTCTGTGTCACTGCTGCTGCCTTGTCATTAGCCAATAGTGTTGGAGAGCAGTCATGCCTAGAGGGCAGTTGCGTAATCCCTTGGCACTTCAAGTATGTGTACACTGGAGCAGATAGTAGACTTGAGGATCGGCATCCACCCCTGCCGTAAACTGGGCCAAAGTGGTATTTTATAAATAGCGGTAGAGCGTGGGCCGCGGGGCTGGGCTGAGCCGAGCTCCGTGATGTCACTCAAACGCTACAAGACCACTCCTTGCTTAACTTCCTGTAGAAAACAATCCCTGCTTGTCTGAGCTTTAGTTCGCGTCACTTTCTGTGCCCTCCCCCACTCTTACCCTCTGGTAAGGTGCACAGGCAGACACGGCCACAATCGAGGATTTCACAATAAATCCACAGGTTGTCTGTGGTTCCCTCATCTGCTGCACAGAGCAGGGCAAGGGCTGGCATGGAGAGGAACGTAAATCATGAAGCCCACACATTTTGTGGCTAATAACGCTATGGGCAGAGGCACACATAATAAACTATTGTAGTCCTGTGCCTACACAGTTGATAAAATGCTTTAAATGAGTCATTCAAAAAAGCTATATCTCACTCATTACGAGTGGTTTTATTCCTGACTCACATGTAGCAGACACCTGTGTGAATGAACTTGTGGCCTTGTTTTTTTGAAAACACCGTCACTGGTTCGTGTCTACATGTTACGAAGACTAAACATTTGTTTCTTAAATCATCTCGTTAATTCTGCTGTTATTTTGCTAATGACTGCTGGGATTCTAATAAAAACAGCATGAGCTGCGGTGTAATTTCCCTTCACATTCACACACGGGCCAATACTGACTCAAATAACTGGGTTGGGTATTGGTGAATTCTATGTTTATATACTGTATACATTATATAGATTTTGTTGCTGCATTTATAATGTTTACACTTGAACCAAGATGCTGGTACACAATTTATTATTTTATAAATGAATAAATGTATCTGTTACATTTTGTTTATACAAAGTTAGAAAAGTCATTTTTATTTCAAGCCTGATGATCCCAGTGATCACAGCCTATTAAACACTGGTATCGGATCAGAACTTGATATCGGCTGATACCTAAAGCCTGATAATCACTGTCAGTATTGGGACTGAAAAGTATCGGTGCTTGCCTATTTTAAAAACAAATGAAAATGGAGCTCAGTCTAGACAAAAAAAAATGCCTGGTCATTTAAAAACAAATAAAAAACAATACACTTTACTTTAATACTTTAATCTCTTAGTTTAGCTACCACTCAATTATGTTTATTTAATTTATGTATGTTTTTTTCACAATATTATTATTGAATATTTACTATATACAGTATTCCTGCTTCCCATTAAAAGCAGCCACAAAACCAGTGCAACAAGTCCCAGGATGAAGCTCAGACTCCTGTTGCTAAGTTACAGATGAGTGTTTTCCTATTTTTAGTGCTGGAGACCAGGATTCTCGTTGCAAGAATATATTTTCATTTGGAATATGATAATTGTCACAAAATGAATTGTTTCATGCCATTTTGAACTACAGTAATTAGATAATAGATTAGAGGAAGCTTAATGCAGAGCTGTCCTCTGGGGTTTGAGAGTACCCCTACAATAAGATGTTGAGGAGAGGGATTTTATTAATTCATAATGACTTTTATTAAGATAGGACGCCATGCAGAATGCATATCTACAAATTTCATAGAGCAGAGAAAGCTAATGATTTCAGCAACTTCGTTTTTTCACAGAAAATTCTGTGACAGCTTGTATTTCCATTTGAGTACTCTGGTGTGAGTGTCTGGGTATTTTTTGCTTGCTTGCATCCATGCACGCTTGTGTGTGTGTGTGTGTGCGTGTGTGTCTATATTTTGTTTACTGCCCTGTTGGTATTGTCAGAGATGTCTTAAGGTTGTCTGTGTGCTGGTTTGTCGCAGGTACAGCGGCGTCTTCCCCAGCCTCAACATGGCAGTGAAGCGCCGGGAACAGGCACTGCAGGACTACAAACGCTTGCAGTCCAAAGTGGAGAAGTACGAAGAGAAAGAAAAAACCGGGCCCGTTATGGTCAAACTACATCAGGTACTGCGAGTGTAAAGCTTGCATTGGTGCACGTGCTGGTCCACTCTAATGCTCCCTCTATCTGCAGGGGGCCAGAGTTCGTTTGCTCTTACATGTTGCACGTATTGTGAATAGGGCGCAATAAGTGGAAAAAGACACAAATGCTGACTGGATATGAACAAAAATAGTTGAGCACATGCATACTGTACATGTGCGCTCCTTCACCCACGCAAGCTACCAGGCTCTCAAGTAGTGCCTTTTCAAAAAGGCACTGCTGCACATCTACAGGCACGTAATTGAGAATTGTAGACACACACATACACATACACACCATGAGGCCACTACAGAAGCGCACACATTCACAGATAGCGCTGCAGTGTTGCCTATGCTATTGCCTCTAACACATCCTCACATGGCGAGCCACCCACACACATTGAGAAAAGCACTGTCAGGGGAACAAAGCCTTGAAGAGGCCCCTACATCCCTGCCCTTTGAATCTCTGTGCACTTAAAGAAATGATCCCGACAAAACACACGTATGTCATTTTAACTGGCATGTGTAAAGAAAACTAACTACTGCAAAAAGGCCGTGCAGTAATGCAGCAGATAAACAATATGTTGTTGTTTTAATATAGCAACTCCCCCCTTCCCCTTAATAAAAAATTCTCACCCTCTCACACATATTCATTGTGCATTCCATAACTCCATGCCTACAGTAGACTACCCACTAATACATTCACACACAGATCAGTGGTGCTGGAGTCCACTCACAGCCAAGTCTGCCCACATAACCCACTCCTCCTCACTGTGGTCGTGATTACAGCCTTTTTTTTTGCACTGCTTCTCCGTGGGAATTAGGCAAATATCTTTCTGAACAATAAGAAGGACACTAAAGATGGCTCCAGTGCTGAAATACTTGAAACTAACTTGTTTCTATTTGCGGGCATTTGTTTTTCTCATAATCTGCAGCTCTTTGCGCCAGTTTTTGTGGAAGAATGTGTAAAATTATTAATGTGTAAATTGCAGCACGAGCCGACATGGTGAAATGAGAGGATGTTATGTAATAAATCAGAAGTGATAGTGTCCGATGGTGACCCGTTGTTTTGTTTCCTCCCTCCCCTCCACACCCCAGGCCAGAGAGGAGCTCCGACCGGTCAGGGAGGACTTCGAGGCCAAGAACAAGCAGCTGCTGGACGAGATGCCCAAGTTCTACCACAGCCGCATCGACTACTTCCAGCCCAGCTTTGAGGCTCTCATCCGGGCGCAGGTTAGTGAACCCCCCCTCCTCCTCCGTGGAGATGCACAAACAATAAGGCGCTCACGCATGCACGCACACACCCACCCCACAGTGTGCCGTTACGCCCTCTGAGCGTCGGTTAAACAGTGGATAAAGTGTCTGATGGAAGGGAGTGTATAATCCTGGCAGTCTGTCTCCCTCCACGCTGTCCTAATGTGATTAACCCCCAGTGACGGCCCACACTACTGTGTTTAGCCCAGGAAGGCCTCATCTGTCTGGCTCCACTGCAGCCCTGCAAGTCGTCCTCTAACCTGGAGCTGCTCTTAAAGCAGCTGGGCGTCTCAAGTTAGCGCCACCGTGTCCCCCTCCCCCTCCCCCACCCCAGACCTGCCCGGCCATGCCATTTCCTCTTTGGGACGGTCCCTGGCACACTCCTAATTAGTAAAATAGATTATCCTCAACCTAATGACAATTATAGAGCTCTACGATGTACTTTGAACTTAAAATGACAAAACTGAGTAATCAACTATAACCAGCATTAAGTATTTCCATAAATCCGAGCTCAGGTCTTTTACCTTTTTACGCTGCTTTGCATGGTGTAAAAGCTCTTATTAGTCACACTTATGCTATTTTATTCAGTCTACATTATCTTTATTCATGTAGCTCACGCACATGAATGAGCATTTACACATGTTTACACACACACACGGCCACACGTGGGTGGCCAGTGGACCAGTGGACCTCATCCCCAGCCTTGCTGCATGTGCTCGGTTTCATCCTCCACTCCCTTCTCTCCCAGCCGCTGTTGCTGCTCAGCTCCCAGCGGCAGCAGGAAAAGGCACAAAGGCTGCCTTTGTTGTGAGCCTCCAGCTTCACGACCACGAGCCCTGTCCAGCAACTGTCAGTGGGACACTTGACCTGACCTGTCCACCTGTACAGATGTTGATGAATTGAGACATTGTCTTGTTTTTTTTCACAGTTTTGCATTCTCGGCTGCATGTGTTCATTAGAAAGGACTTAAAAGATTTCTTTCTTTGTCCTTTTCTCTGTTGATTTTCTTTGTTTCCTGAAACACTGGTCACACAGTGTTTAAGGAGTAACTGAATAGAATGCAACATAAATAATTCATCATTTCTGTAGGCCAAAGGGTCAAAGTGTGACCTCTCTGTATAAATATTAAGCAGCTGGGACTATGGTATGTTGAAATGTCCAGACAGAAGTCATGTAATTTAAAGCTCCGATTTTCCCAAAGACTCCTTTTTGTATCGTAGGTGGTCATAGGCTGCGTTTACTCCTCGTGGTGACTAGACTAATTGTAATAGTAGAGTGTCTTTGGTACAGAGGGTACCCAGACACTGATCTGGTGTACATTATCATCACTGGTCATATGGACATTTCCGATGGCCCTTTCAACAAGCCACTTTGGAAAAAATAATATCCGCTTTACCCCCACAAACAGCAGTAACCCAATACTTATGGCCCACTCATGTGGTTTAGGTGGCAAATATTGGTATAAACATACAAAGGTCTCTCAGACTGAGCACTTACAAAGGCTTGTACAAGGTGTTTAAAAAAACTGGACTTTTCTTCCTTTTTTCTGACAGTTTTAAATCTGCTCATGACAGAGGGAGACAAATGTTATTTCTTTAAGATGCATGACTCTTAGTTTATTTCCAGCTTGACCCAGCTCTTATTCTGTCGTGACCCTTAGTGAGCAGTGAGCACTTCTCCCACTGGTTTCTTGGTTGGTCTTGCTGTTTCGGCCTACAATAGGACACACGTGCAATTTGAGAGAAGCCAACAATGCCCCCTTAAGAGCATGGTATCGTATGCATCGCTGCATGAATAAATATTGAGACGTGTGTGTGGGTTTCAAGGGGTTGTATTTCCCAGTACTTTCATTCTCTGCCTACTCTTCTGGAGTCTTGTAATGTGATTAAAGTCTATTAATCATCAAAGCAACTCTCTAGGGAGCCTGACTCATGAACTAAGGGGAAGAAGCAGGGGTGGGAAGTGTCAAGAAAGCTTTCAGTGAACACTCTCTATCTCTTGTTCAGATTGGGAGAGAAAAGCAGGGTCACTACCCACTGAAGTGCTGGGTTTTTGGGGCTTTGTCGGAGTTGTTTGATATCTGTGGGCTCCCTCTTCTCCTCTCGAATCACTTCTCATTAGCGGGGTTGAAGAGGTATGAGACCAGCAGCTTCAGACGAGTGTAAGTAAAAGCAAGGTTAGATTGTGCGAGTGGAGCAGAGTTTGGATATGAA
The DNA here is from genome assembly GCA_903364295.1 of Serranus cabrilla. Classification (NCBI taxonomy): domain Eukaryota; kingdom Metazoa; phylum Chordata; class Actinopteri; order Perciformes; family Serranidae; genus Serranus; species Serranus cabrilla. The sequence continues at coordinate 932,910 of CAFUXE010001057.1, forward strand.
TCTGTTGGAGTTTTTCCTGAGAGGTCTGTGGATTGACCCTGTCGAGTCTCTATCAGAGGACAGATAGGACGTTTTTTTTCTGCCATCACAGACTAAATCTTTTTTCCCTTCTGCCCCCCAGGTTGTCTATTTCACTGAAATGTACAAGATCTTCAGCGAGTTAACAGACCAGATCGACCAGGCAGGGCTGACTGATGAGCAGAGGGAGAGGGAGACTGAGGCCAAGCTCAGTGAGTTGCGTGCTCTGTCCATTGTCGCAGACGACTGAGGGAGGAAAGCCGAAAACCGGGAAGGGCTCCTTTCATGCCTCTCTGAATGGATTGCACTCTTTTCAGGCTCCTTCGCGCGGTTCAAACGGACAGCAACGGCCTTAACCTGATTATCAGATTGTTTCCTTGCGGCCTCATCACCCCCTCTTGCACTACACTCCCATGTTTCATTCTCTCTACAGAGACTCTCTGCAACGCAAAGCAGCTGAAATGCCACATTAACTAAGCCATCAGCCAAGTGCAGCATTATAAGCCAATATGTTGTTTTTTTTAGCAAAGGAATCAAACGGTTCTCGTCAGAACTAATTACCAGGGTTACACTTCTTGGTTTCAGAGATGTCTATAAGCATTCGTTTCTACAGCAGGAAATGAGCAAGGAAATGTTTTTATTAGTCATATCTTCAATGTTACCAACAATCTGTGAAACACACTTTTTATTACCCAAGTTTGAAATGACAAACACTACAGACTGAATGTTATGTAACGTGCTGTAGGTTACCAGCAAGAAAATGTATTTTTGTGTTTTGGCCTTTGCTGGTTATCTCTAAGTTTAGCTCGGTGCCATGTTGTGTGAGGGCTTTTTAATCGGGGTTTACAGGATGATATTGGTGACATCACCTGTGCGTTATGTGCCTACATTGTCCTGACTGTGGATGTAACATGAGAACTGACTCGAGTGAAGGGAGATTGTGGCTGTGCAGCGGTGTTGAAAGGTCGACCGCTCAGGCTGCTGAGAGAACGAGTTGAAGCGCTGTCCAAAACCAAGGCTGGTGCGCCCTCTAGTGGTAAACACTGACCATGACACCACTTGTTTCTTCTCCACAGCATCCATCCTTTGTTGTATTGTCAGTGGCTCAGTTTCTGTTATCTTTTAGCAAAGAACCTCACACATTGTTGGCACTCTAGAGAAAGTCCTTTCTCTGTACCAGGGTTGGAAGCCAATTTTTTCTTTTTTTTTTTGGCTTTCCTTGATTTCGGACCAAATCATACCGGCATTGCACTCCTTTGTTTCCACCTTCTTCATCAGGTACTGCCTGTATGATACTCACACTCTGGTTAATGGTGCTACATGGTAATGTACACACACTGATTGCTCCCATATGTTTTTTTTAAGGTGTCATACCAAGAAGTTTATTTATTCTTTGACATATTTTTTGAAATCATTGAAACAAGTGCTTAGTTGATTGACTGTCTTTGTGTTCTGCAACGCGTTTTATGTATGTATTAATGAAGGTTTTTTCTAAAGTGATAGATTTTTTTTAACATAATTACGTGAATACTTAAACCATAGAGTGGGTTTTTAATTTAGGTTTTTGAAATGTATTAACACCAATCTGTTAACAGACTGTTTTCAGCCATCATCTCAATGTCTAGTCAATCAGAAAATAAATTAACTGAGAATAACAACCAGGTGTACAGTTGTATTGTTGCCTTGACAAGCTTAAGGCTGCATTCACACCCGATGCGGCAAAAACGCCTGTAATCCCATTCATTGGAGTGTGGGTTTGAGTGTTGGGGCTGTATGTCAGGATGCAGAGGAGAAACAGACAGCAGCCTGTAGCAGAAAGGTAGCGTAGCCAGTGTGTCTGTGAGAGGTTAGTTAACATCCCTGCCTCTCGCCGCCATCGGACAGATGCCGAAAATAACTTCGGTACAAGAAAGTTTAACAACTTTGACGAGATCATAAAAAAATTGTGAAATATAATTTATACTTCTGCTCCATTAGGGGTTAAGTTCACAACCTGATGTCACACAAAATTCAATTGAAGTTGAACTCCCATAACGTCTCAAACATTAAATCACCATAATGCCTGAATTTTATATAGATATTTGTCAATGCGAGTTCAGGAGTTGTTCAAATTATATCACACAAAAAAAACCACATCAGTTACTAATTACTTTATTTCTGTTCAGATTTATTTTACTGGAATTAGTCAGTAGTGTCCTGTCAACAAAACTCAATAGAAGCAGTATATACAATTCAGCCTTTTTCTCTTCTTCTTACATTACTGGTTGAAACCCTCATTATTAATTTAATGGTTTAACTTCTGCTGAAGGATTACGTGCTCACACTGTTTTATGAAATCTTTCAGAGCTGATTAGAAAAATACGAGACCATCGATCTACGATCAAGAATGTTCATGGAAAGCTGATGTCATGGAGACACAAGGGCCCAACAACCGTCAAGTACAAACCTACAGTTAATGCAGTGCTACCAGCAGCAGCTTCCCAGGTACACAGAACAGTGTCCCTTTACAGAATCCTTGCATGGGACCAGAGCAGGGCAGCATTAATTTACTGTCTAACCTCTTAAACATGATTTTTTTCTCTCTCGCTACAACTACACAATAACTTATTTATGAGTAAAATCTCCCGCTAAATCCCAACTCTTAATTAGTTCCGAAGACGACCGTGAAAGTGGAATAAAAAATGGTTTGGTCCCATTCTGTGTTATTTATCACGTGGCGTTAATACATTACACACGTGCAAGATGTGGACGTGAATTCAAACTTCTTTGAAGCAAAATACCAATATTCCAAAATATATACATTGAATATTTCAAAATAAGGCACTGCTGGACGTATAGGATTTTAATTCTTCTTCTCCCAGGTCCCCGTCCCATTTTTCCCCTTATTGGACTCCAGTAACCCGTAGGTGTTGTGTGTGTGTGTGAATTACTGTCCTTCAAATGGCTGTCTTGCTGTACATGCTCGATATTTGTTCCTGAAAGAATTTGCGGATGTCGGAGCGTCTACTTTTCAGCGTGGGGGTGAGAAGGCCGTTGGCGATGCTGAACGTCTCCGGATGCAAGTGCAGGTCCTTCACCTGAAAGGTAAGAAAAATCACAACACGTCAGTATTTGGAGGTTTGTTATTTGCAAATTTCAAGCAAAACCATCATCAGCAGAAAGTCCTCACTTGTTCAAAGGATTTCAACCCTGCTTCCTTCCCCTCAACTTTCATGTCCTCCAATATGACCTTCTTCACGTCCTGTAGGGAACACAAATACATCCTTTAAGTTTTTAGAATGCACACAATAATGTAAAATGGTTATTTTGTGGAATTGGGGTTTAGAGGACGTACAGGATTCTGGCAGAGCTCTTCATGGGATCCCACAAACCCTCGATCTTTAGCCCAGCTGACAAACACCTCCGGGTCGGGCACAACTATGCCGATGAGATAAGACTGGTGGCATGAAATACAAGAGAAAATCAGTTTTGCTCGATTCCTGGCTGCTTCTGGCATCATGATTGTGTTTTATGATCCAACAGACACTCAACAATTGAGCCTCATATTGCTATTTGACAACAGATCTAAAAAAAAAAAAAAATGTCTGTCTGAACTGTCTCTTTATCCAAATCACTCTCATTCAGACTATTCTGATGTAAAAAATGTTCACTTCCATTCAATGAACCTCTCATAAAACAGTTTGAAGCTCTCCCGGTGAGGTCTGCCTCCCACTTTAAAAACCTCTGATCTGCTCAATGTGACTCTCGTTGTACCTGTAAACTGTCTCCGTGCACGAACACCTGCAGCACGGGAACGACGCGCACGTAGACGTTTTCTATCTTCTCCGGAGCGATGTACTCTCCCTGGGACAGCTTGAAGATGTGCTTCTTCCTGTCGACGATGCGCAGGGTCCCATTCTGGCAGGAGATACGCACACATTTTCTCACTTACAGAAGACTAAACGATGACTTTTGTTATTTGTTGTGTCTGATCTTACAGGAAGCCACTGGCCCACGTCTCCACTGTGCAGCCAGCCGTCGCTGTCCAACGCCTCGGCCGTCCTTTCCGGGTCCTTCAGGTAACCTTTGAACACACTGGGGCCACTGATGCAGATCTAACAGGACAAAGAGAGCGGTCAGTAGGCACCAGGCTGCTGCTGCTGATGATACGTAAACTGAACTTTGACGGCTTCTTAAACAGCATCTCACCTCTCCGCTCCCGTTCTTGGCGTAGTAGTTCATATCGGGGATGTCTACCAGCTTCACCTTGGCACAGGGCAGAGGGGCACCTACATGACCTGACAAAGACACAAACACAGACCTGCTGAGGAGAAAAGTAACCAGAACGGGCACAAAAAACAAGCAATTCAGAGGAAAAATAGCACTCTCTATGATCCCCGTGTCTATAATGCATCCTCAGTATACTTATGTGGTATAATCTTCTTGTAGCACCGTATAATTATACAGATTAAGTTGAATTGTTTCAGCGATTATCACTATACTATCACTGTATTATCACTGACTCACCACATAATTCCCGTCATTGGTCGTGTCTCAGCAGCGCTATCCTCCTCACCTTCCTCTACCGCCGCTATTTATTTCTCAGGTTAATGCCCGCTGCATCCCGTTCCCGAGGGACGCATCAGTGAAACGCAAACGTCCATCAATTAGTTGTGTCAAATTGGAGTTTATGGTCTGTTCTGACCCGTTAAATACAGCTCCAGGTAGAGCAGAAATTGTTTCAGGTGTTATCTATAATTTGAGTCAATTGAGTTTTCCGGGAGAAAATATTGCATTAGTGGAATGTAAATGTCCATCATTCAGTTGTGTCAAATTGGAAGTGCTCCGTTTGTGATATGAGCCATTTAATTCATGTCGCCCTTTACAGGGAACTCATTGAAATACTTTGAAACTGGATATTTTCACCCAACAAAGTGTTATTGGAGGATATTACAACACTTTTACTTCAGTGACTTTTTTCAAAATGTGTCATTTTTATGTTGCAAATCGAGGTCAATTGAGTTATTATTATTATTATACTTGTTGGTTAGATACCATGGTGTCACCGTCTGTGACGTAGCCTGATTTTCGCTGTTTAACCAGGAGGAATCCACGAGGTTCTACGACCTCACAGAGGGACATGGGACCCAAATTTTTGAGGTTACCAAATATGGTTCTTTTATTTTTGTGTGTTGTTGTTTCTTATAATAAATAATAATATTTATTTTCACTTCATTAGAAGCAAACGGGGACCATATATAGTGAGCAACTTACAAAGCTTTATATCTGCTTGTAATTATCTCCGCCAAGGAGGTAATGTTTTCCCCGGAGTTTGTTCGTTTGTCTGTTTGTTTGTTAGCAACATAACTTGAGAATTTATGGACGGATTTGGATGAAATTTTCAGGAAATGTCCGCAATGATACTAGGAACATGTGGGGGTGATCCATAGATGCAACACTCGCTGTCTGACGCACTCGTAATCCATTATCACAGTGATTAGAATCCATTATATAACAATTATAATGCATTACATTATGGAAATTATAATATCCAATGAGAAAAAGTCGGTGACTGGCAATTGTGATACTTGACCTTGTAAGTCATTATAAAATACTTTATATTATCATAAAGCTTCATTAGTATATATGTGTGCTTATTATAAAGCACTGAAAGACTCAGACTGTGTCCTACCTGCGCTCCAGTCTCCGGGCATGGAGAAGGTGCAGCCCGCGGTGCACTCCGTCTGTCCGTAACCCTCGAAGATCAGACAGCCCAGAGTGGCTCTGAGGAAGGACAGCACCGTGGGCGAGATGGGTGCTGACGCCGTCAGGGCGAAGCGCAGATTACCTCCTAAATTGGCCTGGAACACGAGCGAAGCAGTATTTATGTAAAACAGTTGAAATGCAATCATATTGTGGGTACAAGCAAAGTTCCATTTTAACTGCATTTTCAACCTAGACCATATTTTCCCATCTGCATTGACCAAACCGAGCCAAAATCTTTCTCCAATACACTCCCACAGGACCAATATGCTCTGGGTGATTCTGGCATTGATTGCTGGAATAGTTTTGCTTCTCTTGTAAAGTTTGGATACATATTTGTTGACTATTCACAGGGCTGCTGGTCTACATGTAGCACTGTGTTAAGTACTGCAAAACATAAATAGTGACAACTGTAGAGTCCTGGATTAACAGAAAATATGTCATTGAAGCCTGAAAACCAAACTGTAGCTAAAAAAGAGAAACATAATGAACAATGAACATGGGAGTTTTAAATATAGACATTTTGTGTTTGAAAGCTGCTGTGCAGTAACCTTGAGAACAGGGACAAGACTAAAACACGTGTCAGGTTTGCTGGTGACGTGTGACATCCATTACAGCTCTCTGCCACACCGGAATATATTTAGGAAAGTTCAGAATGAATAAAATCGTGTGATAGACAACCTTAAATTGTATCAGATTGAGTAGGAACAAGACCTACTGTCATTTACTCCCCGTCACTGTCATCTATAATTTGCCAACTTCATCGAGAGGAGTGAGATGGGAAATTAAGGCGTAAATTATTGAGATGTGGCTTTTTCTGATTCTTGAAAATCGCATGCAAATTGAGCCAATTATAGAATTAGGAGGAATATTGGGCAAAGAGACGTTAGCTATTAGTTTAACAAAGTTACAGACCTGCACGTATTGAAATAGAAGAAAAGTGTTTGAAACTACAGAAGAAACTGTTTTTTGTCGGTGGTGTCTTTGATGAAAGCATCGATAATGGCTTCGCTTAAACTTTAAACGCGGCTGTTTGATGGCAAAGTAAGGTGGTGAAAATATTCCAAATATAGCATACACTCATATAGATTTTTTTTATATGGCTTTAATGTGTGTTTCTGCAGCTCCAGTCCAACGCTTTGCTTTCATGTCTGAACTCCTGCCTGCTTCTCCGAACTCGTGCCGACTGCATCCACTGACTGTTGATAAGCACCTGATGCAACCCTGCTTCAAAAGGTCAGAACTATCTCTTTAATGTTAAAAAAACAAAACACAGGAGATCCAGGAACTGACCTGAATCCTGTTGAACACCAGTTTGTCCCACAGACTGTTGTTGCGCACAACTCCGCTGCTGAGCTCCGCCTGCTTTCTCCTCACAGCGTAGTGAAGCAAAGCCCGTCTCAGCGGAGAGGTCACCGAACCCAGGATCTATACAGACATCAGACAATTTTTTTTTACAAAAATCAATGAGATTCGAAACGTAACCAATCAGCGGTAAATGATCTGAATTTTTTTTCCGACCTTGTCATAGATGCGATTGAGTAAACGAGGCACGACGGGAAAGAAGGTCGGTTTGAGAGTTTTAATGTCGTCCATGAGGAGAGAAATGTCGCCTTGGTAGAAGCCGACTCTGGCGCCGTGGCAGAACATGGAGACCTGTGACAGAAACAGGCTTCATTTAGGGTTTAAACACAAACACACACTCAGTGAGGGGCAAGAATGCATTCAAAATAAAATACCAAAATTCTGCTTTAAGAAAATGTATTTAGTTAGATTAAGTAATTTGTAATTTGAAAAAACATAACAATGTCTTTTTTGATATTTTTAATATTTAATATTTGTATTTTTGTATAAGAGCAAGCAAACCGGAGTCAAATTCCTTCTATATGAACACGTATCTGGCCAATAAAGCGGATTCTGATTCTTTTTCGGTATATCGTAGCTTCAATATGAGAAAAGATTTCACACATCACACATTTGAAGTGGCACGTCAGGATATCTTTGTGGTAGGAGGCGTTTATGATTTTATTAAAAATAAATAGTCATCTTAGTCTCATGTGTTGATCAGATTTGTGACTGAAGAGTTTGGGAAGTCTTGATCTACATAATCTATTCCATCTTATTGTTTCTCATTCCAGCAAAACACATTTGACTAAATACTCAAGAGTAATTAAGTCCACATTTTAAACCCACTTAAAATCCTTAAAACCCATCTCTGCAAACAAACAGCACAACAATAAAAGTGCGAGCAGAGGCTCAGCTACCTGAATCATCCTCTCAAACATGTGGGCAAGCGGCAGGTACGAGATCGACACGTCCTCCTGTCGGATCACAAACGAACCCTGCGAGAAAACGGGAAATAAAGTGAGCAAAGCACAGGGGAGAGATTAAGTCGAGGCAGCAGGCACACGGCGAAGCCTCGCAGGCAATCAAACATGCTGTATGGCTTTTTCAGCGGCAGTTAGATAGCACAATCTTTATACAGGGGCAATTAGTTAAAGTACCTCGCAGCGACGGGGGCAATCAAACAGCCAATTAATCATACCATTAGACACAGCAGGGAGAGGGACAGTTTTGAGATACAGAGACACACGCAGATGGGAAGTGATGGTAGCAGTGAGGCTGTTCTCAATTAGACAAGGAGGTGGAAATGTAGACAGACCTCCAGGATCTTAATGACAGAGGAAGTGTTGGAGGCGATGTTGCCGTGGGTGATCATGGCTCCCTTGGGCTTCCCTGGATAAATAAACAAGACATTATTGCAGTGCCCTGCGCAGCAAAAGGAAACTACAGCGGTGCCATAAAGAGAGGTTGTTAGTGGGCACTGAAGGACACTTCTCTAATGATGTGAGTGAAGGATAATTACGCTGAGACCAATGAAATCAGACGCTACCTGTGGTTCCACTGGTGAAGCAAACCACGGCCAGATCCTGAGGCTGGGGCGGCTACAGCAGGCAGCAATAAAATATGAGAATATGACATCAACAGGCATCCTCCACTCTTAATTTAAGTCCTGCTTACAAGTGAGTGTTAATGATATCTTATGGGACAGGAGCAACGGTAAAACTGTCATCCGAGCACTTAGAGGGGGATTAGCTATTTACTGAGACCAGTTTGATGCGGTGATGTAGCAGCTGAGAGACGATGCACTCACCACAGGATCTTTGAGGTTCTGCCTTCCCAGCTCCTAAGATGTGGACACAGAGGAGTTGTTCATATCAATTTACATATCACCGTTGATGACTTAATTAAAGGGGCTGCATTTAAAAGAGTCTGCATTACAGGGACTGGAGTGCTTCCTCCCCCCCCTCGGCTCACCATGAGCTGTTCCAGTTTCAAAACCTCCACCTCGCAGTTCTTCGCCCTCTCCACGAACGCGTCGCTGAAATCGTTGAAGACGACCAGGCAGGAGAGCTTCGGCGTCACGCCTTTCTCCTTGTTCTCCAGCAGAGCCGCCGCCTTCTCCTCCCGGTCGCAGATCACCAGAGAGATCTCGGCTAAGAACGCCACCAACACAAACAGTTACTGAACAAATAGTGCAGTGTGTCGGAAGAATTTACCCCAAAGAGAGAAACTGGCGTCTTCTACTCAACATGTAAGATGTCTTTTATTTTCTTACCGACAAAAAAAGTTCTAATTTTAAAATAAAAAACAAATTAAAAATCAAACATTTCTCAAACTCCTATAGATCTATAATCCAACACACACAGCAGATTAAAAAGTAACGTTAGTTGTGTTTGTTAACAGAAAAACAACTCTGTGCTTTCAAGCCTTTGTTGGACCGAGAGCTCCACCTAGTGGGCTCAGAAAATAAAGAAAATGGACCATAAAGCTTCAGTTGGTCATCACTAATAAACAAACATTGTCAAAGTTAAGTTAAAACCTGTAGGTCATAATAACATTTTTGACTTTTAACATCTTAGAAAAAAAAGCAGTATTTATGAGATGCCTATGAGTTGTTTTAACCCCTGATAGCTGATAATACTTCTGTACTTTTACCGAAGTAGGACTTTTTCTTATAATTGAGTAAGGTTGTCAAAAGTGTTGTTACTTTAATCACTAGTTTTAAAAAGTTCACTGATAATTTGATGTTCGATATGAAGGAAAGCACAGAAGCTGTTAAAAAAAACATCTACAACCAGGTTTTACAGCTTTAGAGAGAAAGAAATCAAATGAAACGTAAGCTTAAAAATAATTATTTCATTTTGCTTCAAGTATTGTAATAGAGTATAACATTATGGTACCATAATAACATATTAATGAAGCATTTTTACTTTAGTAAGCACTTCTTTGCATGTATCTATTCTTCATATTTTCTATTTAATCTGCTGTTTTGACTGAAATACTTGCCTCCATACATTTCTATATTTTAGGACTTTGTTCTTGTGCACCACAGCAAATTCCTTGTATGTGAAAACCTACTTGGAAATAAATAATATGTGCTGCTGTTTCCAATATAATGTTAATTATCTCTGAGATTTTTTAACATGCACAGTTTGCAGACAAGCAAATAATGACAACACTTGCATTTTGAGTTCCTTTAAATATCAATAAAAGTGTAACTAACGCTGCTCTTTCTGTTATGTCTATAGGCAGGTTTCCTCACCCAGGTTGAGTATGTGGACCATGGCCTCCAGCCCCAGCGTGTCGTACAGAGGCACCACCGCCATGGAGTAGGTGTAGCAGGCGAGCTCCGAGATGATCCACTGTCACCAGCAGAGGGAGACAGAGCAGCACTGTTAGACTCACCCCCAGCCTGCACGCACTGCTGAGTACTTGTCGAGTTAGATACTTAAACATCAGGGAGTTCTGCATGGTAATGGGGATCATAATGCCGTTCATATTTACAAAACAAACAAAAGCGCAGTTGAAGAGAAAAACAGCACTCCGTGTGTAGATAGGTCTGATGAGAGGTGACGGGCTCTGATGGAGCAGAAAATTATCTTTCAGTCTGCACAGGAGTGACAGAAATGGTCTTGCCTGACGGATATATTAAAAAATGATTTTTGAGAGCAGACGTGCTCCAATATTAGCTGCCCTGGAGACCCACATTTGCCACCAGCGCTCTGCTCTCAATATGAATTACGGCAAACGCACTTTCAGGACAGACAAAAACAAATTTAATTTTCTAAATTCAGAGAGGAAATGTGAAACTGATTCGGGTTAAGGGGAGGGGTGAACCTCTGCGGAGATGTGTGTATGATGTTTTTTAAGTGGGGTTGTGTGAGGTACTTATCAGTCAGTGTATTAACTGCAGTCGATGGCGGCCTGAACGCCCCCAGTGTGGAGACGCAGGCAGCTAAGCAATGTGCTGCTGTGGACCGGGCAGCCTCTTAAGAAGCCAAATGAAGGATATTTTCAACACTTTAGCTTGTAGTCAGACAGCCTTTCTGATGGGGAAGTGAAGCTCCATCTATGCTCTCCTCAGAGCCACCAGACTTCTTTGACAAAAACAGTCATTTAACCTCACAGTACACAGGAGTTGCTGGTTTACTGCCTCAACCCTTTTTTGTTTTTTGTTTTTTTACAACCTAGTACTTTTGTGTGACTTTTGTGTTTTAAAGTTTTAGTTCAGATTCACCAAAGTCACTCACTCACTTCAACAAACTAAACAATCGAGGCAGCTGTAGACCAGCAACATCCTGTGTTCTGTGAAGTTAAATTACTGTTTTTGTTAATGGAGTCTGGTGGCTTTGACAAGAGCATATATTTAGGCTTCTCTTTCCCCTTGATGAGGGCTTTCTGACCACAAGGTGCAATGTAAATATTCTTAATATACATACACAGGGTTAGCATTACGGTAAGAACATGTTAGACCCGCCTTCAAAATAAAAGCAAAGTTCCGGTAAACTATTCTATATTTTTTTAAATGCATAAACAAGAAAAACTAATAGATAAAGCTCAAGCTTCTTGATGGTTGAGACATTAGTATTTCAACTGTGTAGCCTAGACAGACTGTGGCCCGTTTCAAGCGGTGATATTTACGCCTTTGTAATGTCTCGCTGCTGAAAAAATCCTCGAGGAAACGCTGATACACTTTAACACTTAACTGATTTTTGCTGCACGTCCACAGCAGCACATTGCCTAGTTAATGTACTGTTACTCCTATCTGCTCCTCCAAACTTCTGCTGCAGGTAAAACACTGACTGTGAAAGAGTACTTTATTACTGTCCGATTAGTTTCTACCCCGGTGAAACACAGATTTGATGTATTGGGCTGTTTACTGCGCTCAGTCTGATCGTACCTCTGGTCTGTTTTGTGCAAATATCCCAACAAACTGCTGCGGGTTCGGCTGGCAGCCTTTGGCCAGCAGCCCGGAGCCCAGCACCTGCGCCTGCTCAGCCACCTGAAGAATTAGAGACAGAGCAAAGATTAACAGTTTACACAGAGGTGCTGTGATGACTGAAATAATTAAACTATCTAAGAAGGTCAAATACCTCAGTGTAGGAGATCCACTGGTAGGGCTGCCCCGGCTTCCTGAAGCCCAGACACGGGCCGCTTCCTGAAGGACACAAGACATCTCATCTTATGAGCTTAATCAAGTACATTTTTTCAGTTTTATGTCATCAGTTAAGATTTAACTGCCCCAGTGGAATTATAGTGTGATGAATAACTGCAGGTATTACACCACAGGGGGCTAAATCAGTGACAAAAAGCTCATTTTAATTAATTATTGTAACTCATTCTTATTATAAAACATTCATGGACACTTAAGTATCATTAACATATCAGTTTTACTTTGATGACATATAGACACATTACTGTAAGTTGTCGAAATATTCAGGTTGTCCATTCTAATAAGGCTAAAGTGCATTAATGTGTGTATCTGCTGATCCTTAAAGGGGGACTTTGATATTTTTCAATCTGCTCCCTATTTTTTTCCATGTTTTTGTGTTAAAATGACTTATACTGCAGGGACAACAATTTTTGAAATTGGTCCACAATTGAGTGAGAGCACTTCAGCCAGTACCGGTGAGAGTGGTTTTGTGTTCGAGTACTGAAAACAAAGCTGTTATCTAAAAGATTTTCAATAAAAACAATGCTTAGCATTTGCACATTTCCGGATTATGCCAACAAAATGTCAAGCAACACTTCAGACTACCTTTGTTGGAAACTGACAGTGTAAATTGTGTGGTGCAAATGGATCCTAACACTCTGGTCCATACACCGCACATACAGACAGTGAAGAAAAAATGCTGTTCAAAGAGTGAAGAGAGCCGGCTGGACTAAAATGATTAGAGCAAATTACTGTTTTGACCTGGCATCTGTAGGCACAAAAACACTGGCAGAATAATGGCAGTTCCCGTCTTTCCATAATGCTGTCAGACACTTAGAATAACAACGTGAACCTCTGAGGAGCAAAAACAAGCACTCAGAGTGGACATAACATTAAATTGCGTAATTGCAGCTTGTTTCGTGAGTGACAGTTACTGCACTCTTACTCAATGCTGCAGCAATTTCAAAATATGTCATCCCCATTTGTCACAAAGCTTCCACATTGGAAAATAGTTCCCATTTACACCAAAGTTAAAGCAGATAAAAAGTGTTGCAGCACCTGCGATCCTCAGGCCCCTCTGGAACATGTCGTACGCCGTCCTGGTGTCATCGTAGTAAAACTCCAGCAGGGCGTCATCTTTAAGCAGAGCCGAGCGCCTGCAGCTGGGGTCCCCCTGCAACACACAGTCCCATCAAACACCTCGGCAGTCTCCCACCATGACGACGGAGGACATTCACACACATCACCATGCCAACCAGCGCCTACGACCCACTCACGTTCACAGCCACAGACTGGGCCTGTAGATCGCAGGGAGGACGCATGGGGCGAGGACGGGTCACCAGCCAGTACGCGGTGAGAGAGGCGAGGGCTCCTAAACCCAGCAGAGAGGACGGGGACAGAGACAGGGAGGACAGGGAGAAGGAGGACAGGGGGAGAGACGGCAGGAGGCTCCAGATGTCTTCTGATTCAGATCCTTTGAGTCCGGCGCTGGAGCGTAGTGATCGTATCCACTCCTGGAAATGCATAGCTGAGAGGGAAGGACACAGACGGAGAGACAGTGAGACAGATCCAAGAGGTCCTGTTAAGTCCTTTTCATTTCATATACTGAATCCTTTCCTTGCCTTTTATCTGTTAGCAGAGGTCAGTTACTCATCATCTTTGTTCTTTTATCTCTTTTGCTGTGATGCACTCTGAAACTACGTCAAACAGAAGCAGCCGAGCTGACACCGACAGATAAGTCTGGGACTGCAGCTAATGATTGTACATTCACTAATCAATTAATCTGCTGATTAATCAGCCAGGCCAAGATCAGTCAGTATATTCATTTGGATTACATACATATAAAATCAAAAAGAATAACATTAAAAATAAAATTATATATATATAATAAAATATAAAATAAATAATTAAATAAATATGATATATCTATTAAAAAATAAAAATAATAAAATAAAATAATATATAATAAAATAACAATTCAAAATAGACAAAAAAATTGCATGATAATAATAATATTTATGATGAAAGAAATAAATAATACATATAATAGTGTAAAAAATAATAATATATATAATTAAACAAAATCATATATGATAAAATAAAACAACAAATAATACAAATGTAAGGGATCAGTATTAAGCTTGTTTGTTTATGTCAAATGTAATGCTTAATTTAACATCATCTGACTTACATCTGATTTAAAACTTAATGAGTAATTAATTAATCATTAAATAGTAAAAATGATTTGGAGAACAAATATTTAATTGAACATCTTATTTATTTATTTATTTAGCACATATTTTGCCTTTAAATATCACACCTCCTGTCATTTGAATATCGCACTAGTCCATATTCAGATTTGATTTAACTGTGCATTTTTTCACAATGCAGCATTACTCCCCAAACATAGGTTCATGTGTAAACATCTCCCATTCAATCCACCACAAAAACTCTGCCCCTACAATACAGTCCAGCTGAAACACAAAAATGCAACAAAACCTAAAAAGAAAATGTAATTAAAAACATGGTTCCACTTCTGAGACGGCTGAATACCAGTGTGCAGAGTCTGGTTGAAAGGCTGAACCACACTGGGCCACAGGCTTGGCACCACTCAGAGGGAGAGGAGGAGAAGAAAAGGCCTGAGCTGTACACAGGGGGACAGGGGGGGAAGGTGGTGGTGGAGAGACACCAGGAAGTAATAATGATTGGCTTAACAGAAACAGGCTCTGAGGTTACTCTCAGTCATGTTGTGCCACTCTTTCATTCACCAGTGAGGAGAGAGAGAGAGAGAGGGAGGGAGACTCGGGGTGCGTACAGTAGTGAGGGGCTGGTGGTGAGATAGGGTGAGGGGGAGGACCGGCGGAGTCCACCCCCACGATCCCCTGCCAGACACATCAAAAGTGAATAAAAGAGAGGAAAGACAACTTGAGAATAATTTATGGCCTCAAAACAAACTCCGACAGCGTTCGTCTGCTCGCACACAAACGGAAAAACTGCTCATTTCATCCCCTCCAGCAAACCACTTCATCTTCCACCAGACAAGGAATTCACCTCTCTGCTTTCCCACATCCTCTCCCCTCCCCGAACACCCCTCAACCTCTCACCCACTTTCTCCCCCCTGTACCCAATAGGAGAGGGGATAAAGAGTGATATCATCCCCCTCCCTCCCCTTCGACCAGGCCCGCTCCTGCGCTGCTCCCCTTCCCCTGCACGGGCAGAATGATGCCCACACTCGCTCCTCCGAGGATTCAAAATCGACTTTAAGCATCAATTTATCTGAATTAAAAGCGCTCAGCTGCCACTTCACACCTGCTGGAGCAACAAAGCAGCTGGTGATCCCCTTGAGTCCTTTCACTAGGTAAATAAATGAGAAACAAAAGGGCTTTTATGAAACGTGACACATCAAAAAAAAATGACAGTCCGCTGTGAAGAGAGCTTCCTGCCGCTCCCCCCTCCGTCTCCCTCCATCCACCCTCCTCCCTCACTGCCATTCATAAGGGCTATTGTCAGGGCCCAGACAGGGACCATTGTGCTCCCAGCTTTTACTCCCTGGAAGACGTGACACAAAAGAAACGGCACACACATGTGAAAATAAACTGAAGGAATATAAATGCTACTGAACAGCCTGTGCCCGTCCCTGCTGGAGGGGAAATGCTGAATGTTTTGGCGTTACACCTGGATTTACGCTCGGAGGGGGAGGTTGATTTTATAGCCGTGCACGCATGAAAACAACATGTGGACTCATGTTTGAACCATTATAGCGGCTGGAAAATACATTAGGGGCAGCTGATGTTTACTCCGACACACAGAATTAGTTTAAAAATGAAAATGCACTGACTTCCTGCTATGGAGTGTACACAGAATGCAGGTTCACAGGGGGGCAGCAGGCCTGGAGCAGCCTCAGGCCGTCTGCATGTCTCTGCACATTTACTACCACTGACAAGCAGAGGCAGAGCGCAAGTATGCGGCACAATCAGGAATGTGCAAAAAACAGAAACCAAAAACTGGTTGTGAGAAAAAGTCTGGCATGTCATCAATGATGACTATAATTTTAATGGCGCTAACTGTCAAACAACGAACCCTGCACAGGAAACAATGCAACAACTCTTGTTTTGTTCATATCCATGATTTGTTTCCCATTGATTTGTGACATTCACCAATGTGTTCCTATTTGTCTTCTCTTAGGAAGGAGAACATTTTGTTTTCCGAGTGACTGACAGCACTCAAACAAAAGGTAAGAAAAAAAAAGTCCACAAATTGTTCACTTTGCAACAATTCATTTGCAAAAACAGATATCTTTGTTTTGATTTATTTTCCTGAATCAATTCTTTTTCTGTTGCAGTGCAGGGAATACCAATGAAAAAGGTTTGTTTTGATATCTTTTTTTTCTTACCCAAATCATGTATTTTTATTGTTTACTCAAAAGGGGAAAAAATCAATCAAAAAGGAGTTAGTTTATCCATTCTGAGGAGCTTTTATTGTCGTTTGCCAAAAGAATTCTTGAGAATCAATAACATACAATCAAATCAGCCCAAAGTTTATACGCTGCCTGAAACTTAAATAAAACAGCATACAGTATTTTTTGCTATAAAACAGCATATTTGATCTTAAAACTCATAAACTTTAGTTTTTTGTAAAGAAATCTGAAATTTTAAATCACATTTTAGATAGTGTGGGATTGTATTATATTTAGCTTGGTATTTTCCAGTACTGACCCTCTGGAAAATCTAATTTACTGTGTTTGTTTCAGTTTATTAACAGTTTATTTTTCTCCTTCTTGCAGCCTTTTTCTGGTGGTATCTCTCCTTATTAGCACCTCTGCTAATAAACAGCTATGACGAAGTGGGATTCATCCTTCAGCACGCTGAGGTAAGAGCTGATTTGGTTACGGATGTTTGGCCGGATTCCTGCAGCTTTCACTACTTCATCATATGAAATCAGATGTTATGTGTTTGTGACAGCATTCTATAAAAGGGTGATAAATGAACACAACAAAATGTTCAAAATGTGTCACCTGTCTGTAAGCAGCGGTTCAAGTTGTTTCAAGCACTTGATTTAAAATTCCAAACATGTTTGAAACCTTGAAAACTCCACATTAAAAGTCGAGCCTTTTCAGTGATGTCCACAACCTGTAGAAAACCTGCTGTCATGCATCCAGGGACTATTTTCTCTTTTAACTGGACAAATATAAAAGAAAATTAACAAAAAGTTGCTGCACAAGTCCTAATGGTTTTACATTATACTATGTCACGGGAAAAACTAGTCATATAAAAATGGAAAGTAAGCAAATAAATGAATGATTTAAGAGTTTTCCTTTAGATGTAATAATAATAAAATAACCACATTGTTTTACATCCAATCAGGACTTAAATGTAAAATTTGGGATTTGATGTAGAGTTGCTGTAGGGAGACATTTTTCTATGCTTTACTTTAAAATGTGCAAAAGACAGATTCATTGCAAGCTTCTGGCACATTAAGAAAAAAAAAAGAAAAGATACAGTTGTCAGTAATGTCTATTTTAGCAGCATACCCATCGGGTAAACTTGCCAGTGCAGGAACTGAAAGAGGAGATTAGTTAACTCCATTTAAAACTCTGGAGCGAGACTCTGTTTGAGTTTTAAAATATTATATAGATCTTTTCATTGAACCCGAGGGCTTAAAAAAGCAGTCAAGGCCGTTTTTAACAAATGCATCTTTTTTAGCACATGCAGGCAGGAAAGTATTGACCTTGATCGTGCTCTTTCAGAACAAAAAAAAAGTTATTTTCAGGTTAAATTAAATGTAAAATATGGATATGGTGTGCGAGCAGGGCCACATTAAGGTAAAATGTCATTAACAGTGAGGCGAGGCTCTGCACAGTGGCACACAGAGCTGCTGTAGTGATGAGAGCGATGCTGGGGAATGCTTCCCCCTGACCCAGAAAACTACAGGAGGTGACATGAGGAGGGGGGAGGTTTTTATGGGAGAGAGAGAGGCGACAGCATTTTGTAACTACACCAGCAGTGGCAGCAGCAGCAATGAACTCTGCACACTTTCCATGTGCTGGGAGAAGTGAATGGTCTGACGGAGGGGAGATGAGGAGAGAGGGGGGACACGTGAGGCTGGCCGGGCAGCGGGGGGAAACCAGCAAAAGAGAGAGAATGAAACGCACGGGTGTTTTCCGGCTGTGATTCCCAAATGAAGCGTGAAGAACACAGACCAACACTTGGTTAGTTTTTCTTGTCCGGGGTGGGAAGGAGAAATGAGAAAGACCAGGCATCCTGCACGTAGAAAACACCTTCACTTTCCACACGGCGGGCGGGCGAGGCTCTCCCATGGTCTCAAATTCACTTGAAACCAATCAGGAATCTCACTGACAATGCAACATTTGTGCATTTTTTTTCTCCTCTGGCCTGAAGTTTCATGTAACTAAGCAGCACCAGGTTCAGACATCACTATGGAGGGGTCCACGTTTAGCCTCACCTCTTTTCAATCAGTGTTCTTGTGAACTGGGGTGACCCGGACACACACACTAACCTCAGCTGCTTTGCTGTGTAACTGCAACTGTCAAACACTCAGGAGAGGATGGCAGAGAGCTGGAATCTGGCCATGTGGACAACTTCAAACATGTTGCATGCTCCAGAATACGTAGACGTGCAGGCTGGGAAAGGTTCAACACTCAAGACAAATATCTTTCTTTTGATTTATTGATGACCCAAATCAAGAGTCAAGAGGGTGCTGTAGCCCTATAACTGACCTGACATGGACAGGACTGTGATTGGACAAAAGAATGTCAGAAACCCTTCAGTTCACGACACAAACTGTTCCCAACCACAGTCATCTCCAGCCTGGATCCGGGACGAAATACCACAGGACTGTGTTTAAGGTGACAGTTGCACATAATTGCACCCCGGGTCTTTTAAAGAATTTGGAAGCACACTGCAAAAACACCCCTAAAACTTAAGAAGGACTCTTTTTTTTTTTACAAATATTACAGGAGGGAAAAGCACAATAAGAGCAATAAAAGTTCATTTGAGCAAAGACACATTGCACCAAGAATGTTATAAACGAGGCATCAATTATAGTTACTTCATCAAATGTGTTTTGAATTATACATTACTAACAAATGTCAGTTCAGCTCTGCAACATTTTAAGGCAAAACTGAACTGTTTAAAAGTTTATGCAACAAGTTTGGTAACAGCTTAATTCATCTGCACAGTAGCCTACTTCGAGGACTACCGCCCGGTGGTCTGGACACTCAGCCGGCTGCAGAAGAAGCTTTTTAATTTTTTACATCTGAAGCGTCGAAGTTTCTGCATGTTTCTACATCGAGCTGAAACTTCTGGAAACAAACTGAAACGCAAAGAAAGACTGAATGAAACTTACCTCGGTAACACGCGGGCCTCCAACTGCTTCTTCGGCTGCTGATTGTGCTCCAAACTTACTTCAGCAGCAGATCCATCTACGTCTGTTCGCACGTCAAGATGTAGAGGCTTTCACTTCCGGTTAAAACCTTCAAAATAAAAATCTTGACTAGTGGAAGCATCCGATTGCGTTTGTGCCCAACAGTTCACCCAAATATATCATTTAGACTAATTGTGCTACTTTTATTGTACTCTGTATGTCACAGTTGAGTTTTTTTTAAACATTCAAAACTATATCTAAGAAGAAATATAGAGAGATAATAAAGATGCTAAGATGAATAGTTATGAATGCAGTGAAGTGCCCATAGAGATTTATCTCTATAGATGACAATGTTTTAAGAGGAAATTGCACTGAATTAAAAATAATTATGTAGCACAACTGCAAAAAAAAAATCTTTTTTTTTAGTTTTCCTCTTTTGGTATTAGCTTTTTTCTAATTTTTCATATATTATTACTTTTTTTTGCAATTAAATCAATTATACCTATCAGTGAAGCATCCAAGCAACAACATTTAAATTAATCAGCCACAGTTTGTCATCCTATTTATAACAACTCATTGCGTCCCAAATCCAACACAAATCATATATGTTTTCTTTTTACTTTTAGTAGGTAGCATATTGCATTTCACATACTACATGTTGAATCTTATTTTGGCAAACTAAAATAGCATGTTTGTTTGGGTGTTGGGACACAGACTATATTTCAGACTAATCTAATCTACGTGAACAATTTAATTCAGTTAGGATACTTTATTTTGAAGAGAACGTCACACCTTTTCCTGTATTTGGCTTCCTACTTTACTCTGTCTTGACGCTTTTCTGCAAGACTCGGCTGACTCTGACGTCACTTCTTAATTACATTCAGGTATTTTGGGGGAGAGATCAGATAATGACAAAATGGTACAGCCCCCACCAAAAAAAGTGAAATTATTCGCGAGCCTGCAGATTTAAGAGGAATTAAAAGACAGTGTGACACAGCTTGTTTATTAAGTTGTACATTCAACATCAGTTCACTGTTAATATAATAATCCTATATTATAAATCTATAGGGGTTATAGGCTACATCCAAAACAGTCTGAGCTCAACACAGTAGGCAGCACGGTTCATTTATCAAACAATATCTGCAGTTACTGATACTGTGGAAAATAGCATTGTCTCAAAATATAAATCTTGATGGCAGTAAGATTGAAGGCAGTGAATTATTTATAAGGACAAAACCTGAAAGTGATGAAATATTGTCAGACAAGACAGGGTTTTTTTTTTTGGTTTTTTTCCATTTCTCGGCTGATCCATCAGAAATCATCCCAATTTGTGCACAGCTCCACTGAGCCCTCCCTGTAATGACCACATGCACTGCTGCCCAAAGGCTCCCTCACCTGAAAGACAGTGTAACAGGGAAAAAAATTAATTCCAACAAGAGATACATATGTAAAAAAAGAAATAATAGGCCAAACCAAGCCTGTCTTACTTTGGGAATAACCGGAGGGTCTGATGTGCCTTTACAGAGTCCGTCCCAGTTGAATCCTTCAAACCATCTGGATGAAAACGGAGCAACACAACCTATTAAAGCAGGTTTCCGAGCACAGGCCTCGGTGTTTCTCTCCAGTGTAATAAATCTGTCGTCTTACTTGTGCTTCTGAATGTCCTTGGCCCCACTTCTCTGACTGCCCAGTCTCTCCGAGGGATTGCTCCTTGGTGATGGAAAGAAAACAAGAGCACGCAAATAAATAAATAAACTATGAATTAATAATAAAATTCTGTCCTTCGAGAGGTGGCGTTTCAGCGCACGTGTCCAGCACACCTGCACTGATTTTTAATTTGCTGCTCTCTGTTTGTGTGTGCTGTTGCTGGAGGAGGGAAATATAATACAACACACAGTGGTGGTTGGATGGAGGATGGATTTAAAGTCACTGTCATTAGCTTTGACATTATAATTCATGGTGTCCAGTGGGTCACATTTACAACACCTGCACAGCTTCTTTATGAGACTGGAGGCACTTTTGCTGATGGT
This sequence comes from Serranus cabrilla, assembly GCA_903364295.1. Classification (NCBI taxonomy): domain Eukaryota; kingdom Metazoa; phylum Chordata; class Actinopteri; order Perciformes; family Serranidae; genus Serranus; species Serranus cabrilla. The sequence continues at coordinate 954,579 of CAFUXE010001057.1, forward strand.
TTTCGGGAAGTCGATCTGATCGATGCCGCGAATGGTTGCAGTGAGAATCTTTATCGGGTCAGAGTCGCTGAATGGGAGCCTGGAGAGGAAAACATGATCCTGTCACCATCACTCTAATCTGCAACTGGAGAAATGAGTTTATGGAGCTGCATGAAACTGTAAAACCTACCCACCACTCAGAAGTTCGAACACAAAAACTCCCAGTGACCAGAAGTCTGCAGATATACTGTGGCCTTTGTTTAAGATTATTTCAGGTGCCATGTAGCCCGGTGTGCCACAGAACGTCCAGGTTTTCTTACCCACCTCCACCTTTTTTAGACACCTAGAGCCAATCTACAAAAGATGGACAGGAGTTCACTTACAGTTGGTAAAACCCACAATATTAAAATGACATATTGAAAGTCTGAACTTAAAGGGATAGTTTAGATTGTTTTTAAAGTGGGTATAATGAAGCAGGCAGGAGTACTGAAACGTAAACTAAGCAGTGTACTGCTGTGGACAGGGAAGCAGCAAAACATATTTTAACCACCTAAAAATCTATATTTGTTTAGTTGTGCCCTATATTTAGATTATTTTCACATCTCTCTTCACCTCTTTCTGCATAAATATGTTTAAAGTCTGTTAAGTTTATGCAAGGAAGCTCTAGTCACAGTCACCAGACTCCATTGACAAAAACAGTAATTTTACCCCACAGAACACAGGAGCTGCTGCTCCACTGCTCCCTTGATTGGTTAGTTTCTTTGTGTTATTGTGTGACTTGGGAAAATTCAAACGAACCCTCTTAAATGGCAAAAGTCCCACAATAACACAAACAAACTTAACAATCAAGGCAGCGGTAGAACAGCAACTCCTGTGTCGTGGGAAGTAAAATTGTTGATTTTGACAATGGAGTCTGGTGGCTTTGATAAGAGCAAAGGATAGCTTAATTTTCCCCCACATGAACTCAACTGAAGTACACTTAAGCTGATATTTATCTTATTTTAGGTGGCAAAAATTAATTTTGCTGCTGTCCCTGTCCACAGCAGTACATTGCTTATATTATTCATGCCTGCTTCTCCAAACTGGGTGCATGCTGATGTCGTCTAATGCACTTACTATGGATAAATACTTCATATAACCCCACTTCTAAAAAATCCAACCTATCCCTTTAAGTTTATAACTTATTGTAGTACCAGTTTGGCATAACCGCGCTCATCCAGAACAACATTTTCAGGCTTGACATCTCTATAGACGACACCTTGACAGTGAAGAAAGGTCAGGGCCTCAACAACACAAGCTGTGTAAAACCTGCTGCTGCATTCGTCCAAACATCCTCTGAAACAGCAAGTAGACGTGCCGGGTTAAGCATCACAGCGTACAAAACAAATGCGTGTTGTAGACAGATGTAAGAAATCCTGCTCAGCCTTTAAATTGCATTGTGATGAAAGCTTGGCTTAACACATAAGGTAGGGCTATAAATATTCTATCAGTGTGATTTTAGTCCAGAAATACTTACTTATCTTTAAGAAGACTGTATAAATCCCCACCAAGACAAGCTTCTGTCAAAATGTACAGGCACCCTGTGTCTCTAAATGTTTTATGTAGCCTGTGATTAATAAAAAAGCATAAAAACAGGTTTAAGATTAGCATATTATGTCACAGAAACTATCCTAATTACTCCTGAAGAACAGACACCTGGCTATAAAAGGACAATGAGCCTCCATTAGGATGTGCCCTTCTCTCAGGATGTGCTCCCGTTGGCCGTTGTTGAGGATCAGCTTCTTCTTCAGGACCCTCATGGCATAAAGACACTTGGTGTTGCTCTTTAGTTGCACCTGCCAGAGGTGGAAATCAATAGATTACATTACAGAAACATGGAACCTGGGAGAGGCAGGAGAACGGGAGAGTATGTGTCATTGTGTGTCAGCTGCTATAAGATCGACCCTCACCAGGTCTACGTGACCGAACTCCCCAACTGCTAGAGTGCAAATAATCTGGAAATCACTTAAGGTGGAAGACGAGATGAGATCAAGATCCTTGTCTGACCTGTTCATAAGCAAAGCACAGCAGTGAGCTTATGTTTTCTGTGGGAGCTTAATGATGGTAGAAAACAGTGCTGTAATCCTCCTCACTCGAGTTTGGATTCGTGGCTCTGCTTCACCTCATGACTGCAGTCAAACACCAGCCCGCCGATGATTTCTTTGAAGGTCCTGGAACACAGAGAGGCACATGAATATTTTCTAAATCTCTGGATGAGCACATCAATTTATGCCCAACTTCAAATGACTGAATCACTCACTCTCTTTCTATGACCAAGCATGTAACTTCACTGGCAGCAACCACGTTCACAGTGCGAACATCTTCTCTAATGACAGATGGAAGAAGAAAGTAATTAAGGCAAAAAAAGAGGAAAGAAATCATTGATATTGCCAGTTTTTGTCATTAATATCTAGTAAATTGATAGTTAACTAAGCTTTATTTGATAGTTAATGTAACGTGAATATCAAATGTTTTACAGATGATTTCTGTAAAGGTATACTTGCAGGATTTGACCCTTTCTTTCTATTTTGCTGCCCGAGTCATTTCAATCTTCTAAATCGTGGGCATATCACCTAAAAAATGCAAATATAGTGCCGCAAAAATGCACAGTGTATTCCTGCATAATATGCCTTTATGGCTGACAATCATTTGGTTATCATTAGCAAATACTGTAAATAGTATATAAAATGTGTGCAACCACTAACTATCATTAGAAATAACTATTAGCTATCCATTTACCCTTTATTAATGATGGTTATAATAACTCTATTTAATGAACTCCTATTATTTCCTCCTTACCCCCACAGAGCTTTTTCTCCAAACCACTGTCTCTCGGAGAGCTTAGACAGCACAGTCTGCTCTTCATGGCCAGGCTTCTTTTCTGTCACTTTCACCTGCCAAGTATAAAAGACAGAGGTAATGAAAAAGGCGTAAAGCTGGAGAGTCAATTATCACCATCATAATGTAATTTCTAAAACTGCGCTGACATTTTGTCCTCTGTAATGTAAATCTTTTTTCCCTCTGAAAGCTTCGTGTCATCCGTGCAGCAGGCAAGAGAGCGTAACACGTTACCTGGCCTTTGCTAATGATATAAAAGGTGTCTCCTGTGGCCCCTTGTCGAACAATGTGGTCACCTTCACTGTAGTGCATCTATGGAGCATGCATAACAGACGGAGGACGTTAATTAAAACAGACAGCAAGAAAAAGAAGCAACAGTCTAAGAGATGTACAGACGAAGGCTTAATTCTGATTCTACAGCAGCACCTGCTTGTTAACTGATGCAAGACAAAGACAGCTGAAAATAGAAAAATACGCCTGTAAACAACCATGTTTACACGGGTTCCGTCCGTGTGCACAAATCGGCTGCATTCTGTTTGGAGAATGAGTGATGGTTGCACAATGCCGTGCTTCAGATTTTAAGTACTTAATCTGTACCTCCTCGATGAGATCAGACATTTTCATGATGACATCCTCTGGCAAAGACTGCAGAAAGGGAACGCTGCAGACACACAGGTACAAAGACAATTTAAAAAGAAGGGTTTGATTCAAATTTTGCCCCAGAAACATGTCTTTGAAATGTTAATATTTCGGCCCGTGTTAAAGAGCTAAATGCAGCATTGTGGCGCCTGACAAACAACAGGACCCTGGTGATGCTGTGCTGAAGGTACCAGAATACAAAGCAGCTTTCCAGGCCTGCTCCGTGTCAAATGAAGTGTATCAGTTTGGTGTTTACCTGCTAAGGAGCTCCATTGAATGAGAAAGGCTGTTGAGACCGCTCTGCATAAGTATGGTCTGGTAGCTTTTGCGGTCAATAACCCACAGCTTGCTGTCCGTTTGTGCTGCAGATCAAAAGAGAGAGGATGCGATGAAGGATGTGGCGGCGACACGGGAGCTCAGGTGGAAACACAATCAAGAAACAAGTAATAAAAGTGAGACACATGTAGATTGTGGCGGATGTGGACTGAATACATTATCAGCTACATCCTAAAGAGCAGACAGTGAGAGAGCCAGGACTCTATTAGAAATGCTCATCATGTGGGGAAAAAAGAAATGCAAATGCTTGTTTTCTTACAGAGTTCATTTAAATCTAATTTGATTTCTTAACTATTATTACTCTTCTTTTATAACAGAGCTTGAAAAGACTATGGTAAATTAATAATGACCCGTATTGATTGGTTCACTGAAGCTTCCTGGAAAAGGAAATAGACGACCTCTAGACAGTCTAATTAGATCCACTATCTGATAATACAGGGCTGGTATCTTTATTCCCTCCATTTGGATATACCCCATCGGTTTTCACTTAAGCTCCATATGATGCAATTCAGGGTGATTTCTTTATTTGGATTTGAATGCAGTGCAGGATGCTTTTTTAATAAGCAGAACATTGCTCTCAAAAGAACATTTTCTGCAGTATATAATTTGCCACCATGAACTTCCGTGACCTGATGATGAAGCCCTGTTTTCAACTGCAGCTTTATCACTGTCACAAAGAAAAGACCACGAGCAGAGGCCTTATTGATGGTCTCAGATGGCAACAATGAAAAAAAAAAGTAATTTCGGGTCAGGAGGAGATAGATACAGTGGGCCCTGATCGGATCCGAGAGAAAGGCTGACAGAAATAGACATGGAACAAAGGACAACAGACCACTGACATGAGCCGAGCAAATATATAAGAAAGAATAGTAAATTGGAATTGGACGCAAGATAAAGAAAGCAGTACAAAAAGTGAATAGGGCCCAAACAGGGCAAATAAACAGATTTTTTCAATTTAAACTGATCCTGGTCGTCTCCACAGCCTATTTATTTGTGAAACCAGGTCAGATGCTCATGGCGACGGCTGAGAAAGTTTTCCCACAGGACTCTGTGATCACATGCTGGAGGAAAATGACAGCATGCTTTCTGTTTTCGAAAGAAAATCACAAATTCTTACACCAGAAATGTACACATAATGGGCTACGATCCAACCATAAGAAGAGTGAATTGAAAACAAACTATTTGTGAAAATATTATTGGTCCATGTTCATGCAAATTTAGGTAATGCATGTTGGATTGCAGCGAGGAGTCAGTGGCAGTCAGACAGAAAATAAAGCAGAGAATGCTTTAAATTCCCCACATCCCCGAGAAAACCGTTTGAAGCTGCTGTGTTGTCTAAGATCTCAAAAAGGTCTTTGATTTTAGATTCAACAGACGTCTGTCTAAGACCACTCGCAAGAATCTTTCTGCTTGTGATATTCTTTTAAACAAGAATTATTTATATCCCGGCCAAATCAGAATGAATTAAAAGTGAAATTCCAGCAGTGTTTCAGTGGGACAGACCTGCAGCAACATTTGCAGGCAAATATAAAACCAAGAACACAATAAACTGCATACCTGAAACAGAGTAGATGTGGGTGCAGTTGTAGAGGACAGCCAGCTCTCCAAACATGTCCTCTGCCTCAAGTGTGAGAAGCTTCAGTCCATCTTTTGTCACATCCAGTCGCCCTTCTGTTAAACAAACAGTCGGTGGAGAAATATAGCATGTGCATAATACATAAAATACATAAAAACTGTAATGTGCATGTGTTTTTTGTCAGGAAATGTGGAGAGGATTGTCAAGAACCATCAGCTTTGGAGACCTACTGTACAAATATGCAATCATCCCTGAGTGAATCAAGGCCAGCACCTCTCGCTGGTCAGGGTGACGAGCGAAAAAAAACAGAGAGCAGCCACTCTCCATTAGCTGTCACATTACAAATGCAGCCAAGATTCCAGAGGACAATCTCTCACTCTCTGCAACCACCACAAAAAAGGAGCTCTCTTCTCCTGTCTGTTGTATCAAGTTCACATTTGAAAAACACAAAACATCAATGTGGGTCACTCCTTATCCCGAGTGCCTCCTCCTTCGTGCTCAAACATGCGATTCTCACATCACTGTGTTTGAGAGCAAATTACTATTGAATCAAGTTGTGAGCCAGAAGTAAGAAAATGAATATAACAAGATAAAAGCAATCATTTCATCAGACTGTTCTTAAGCACCTGTCATCTCCAGGAAATGTTAATGAATATCCTCGAGCATGATTAATGTTTGCAATTGTAGGAAGAAAAATGATTTACCTTCTAAAACGTAAGCCTGAGCCCCGTTGGCCCCCTCCTGGATGACATAACAGCCTTGATTGATGGTGGTGGGACACATACAGGCTGTGATGGCTCTGATTTCTCCTTCATCAAGGTTCTTCAACAAGTCATTCTTCAAAAACGCTGCCCGGATCAGCCTCTGAGACCTGAGGGCATGAAGGTAGAATTCAGAGGGGAACATTTAATGGCCATTTATCAAACACCTTGAATGCAGCTTTAAAATATAGGCTACAGTGTTTGAAACTGATTCTCAGCCATACAGTATAGAAAGCAGCAGTCACTGAGCCTTGAACATTCGAAAGACATTCATTTACAGCAGCCGAGAGAACACTGTGTGCTCTTACTCTTGGCTTTTGTCACAGCTTCTTTGTGAAACCATGGCGAGGGTCACCGGGTCCAGCGTGCAGGGCTCGGAAAATACTGTTCTCCTATTGGCTCTCTGCGAGTCGTCACTTTGAACCGAGCAAGCTGCAAGAAAAAACACACATGCAATAAATCAGGTTTAAAGCTACCTGTTGATGCTTTTCTATAAAATATCACATTTATAAGTCCTGCACCTGCACTGGCTGCAGAGGATCCTGGGAGGGAAACAGTGGCTCTGTAGCGATCCAGTTCTTCCTGCAGTCTACGAATTAGTTCATCTTTCGTATCCAACTCCAGCTCTAACTCATCGATTAGTGTGTCCCTCTGGCGAAGCTCCTCGATCTTTAGTTGCAGGGCAAATTGGAGGTCCCGAAGTGTACCCATTACCTGCAAATACACAGCAAAATACACCTCTTTGTACACATAGTGCAATCACATACATACAGAGTGGGTCCAACTGCACTATATGCACATTTGTCTGTCTGATTTTGAGTTGCACTGAGTCTCCTTTTGCATCCACAATCTCAAACTCAAAGCTTGCCAACCACCTGCATCTCATCCTGTGATTACTTATATCAATATTATTAGAGTGAATAATATGAACAGGGAATCAATATGGTATAATGGCTTCTACTTGGATTAGAATACACAGAAGAGTTGGCTGTGTGCTTTTTATACATATCCCCATAAGCACATGAATAAATAAACGAAATAAATACAAGCAGGCAGGCAGGCAAATCATTACAGTAGGATAGATAGATAGATAGATAGATAGATAGATAGATAGATAGATGTTATTTATCCTTTTGAACAGGCTGAATGTGAAAAAAACATGCTCAAGTGTAATCCAATGACACAGTTTCCTGTGCAATACAGAGAAGATAATAAATCTGTTTTTGCTCTGTGAGCTTGCAGTGTACTTCTTGCAGTTTCCAGGGGTAGCATACATGTACAAATGCAATACAGATACAGCTTATGTAGTCTCTGTATGCTATGGTTTTTTCCCTTTCATACTAAAAAATTATATAAATTCAAGGACACTTGAAATAAACAAAAGAGGAGACAAACAAAGGACAAGAAAGTAGCGGTGATATAATAATGCCAGACAGAGAGAACACCTTAGATTAAGACAAGGTCATTATATAGTCTCTATTAAGTCACACACACTTTGTGTCCCTGTAGGAATAAAATATGGATTTTTTTTTTTATCATTTTAGGTCGCTAGCGCGCTCGGAGCCATATGCAATGATAATAGTCTCTGAAATATAAATGAGTTGTTGACAGCGCGTATTATTCCTAATAGACTGTTTGTAAACACGTGCATGCCCTGTTCTGCAAAATATAATGCCGTCCTGTATTTAGATAGAGAGAGAGGGAGAGGGAGATCACTTACCACATGCAGCCTGTCTGACGCTGTGAAAGTCTTTCTCACTTGTCCTGAATCTGTTTGTCCCTGTTTGGCCGCAGACAGTCCATTCGACAGGTGCCGGTCTCCTCTATATCCGCCCAAGTGAAAGATGCTCCTCTCCTGCTCGGGGCTGGCCAGGGCTGGGCACAGACAGCAGGCAATCACATGACCAAGACAGTGGAGACCATTCTGGAGGCTGTAATGAGAAATGCATGGACTGGATCCCAATTGGGTCAGAGGGTCTTTGGGGTATTTCCGAGCCCAGGGGATGGGAGGGTCTTTCGGCAAACTCAGCGGAGAACATCAATCATGTTATTCCCAAGACATCTGGAACATGTGAAAGAGTGTAAAGGCTGGCTGTGTGCACTGATAACAGGTTTTACTCTCCCTCCATTGTAGGCTACCTGTGCACAGGAATATGGCCTATCCTGATATATACCATTATGATGAAATGGTGTGAGAACAGTAGATTTTCTTCTCATACATTTGAAACCGTAGTTATGTATATTAGTAGACGCAATAAAATAATAATAATAATAATAATAATAATAATAATAATAATAAAAATGTTCAAATAGACATTATTTCATTCGGCATGCTTATTTGTATTCAAACAAAATGTAGTATTACAATCACTGACATGTGTATTTTAGATTATTTCTGCTATTAAAGAGAAGACGTTATATAAGCAAAATTTCGAAAAGAGTTTTATGCCTGCAGTGTCTCGTCTTCAAAATCGGTTGCAATTCATGATAGGCCAATATGATAATTTTTTATAATGATGTTATAATAATTACTAATAGGCTGACAGTAATTGCATGTTTTTAAAGATTGATCTGCACTTCCCTGCCTCCAGCCACGCTTTCCGCCATATTCCTGTTTCTTTTTAATATTAAATTAAGGTCTAATTATCTCGCGCGGATGTAATAATAACAGTAGTTTGCCATTTTCTTTCTTTTTGGGGGGTGAATTATCCTCCACAGGGAGCAGCCATCAGCAGCCATAATAAACTCCAGCCAGTGGGGGGCAGTAGTGTCACCTGAGAGCAGCAGCTGCCGTAGAAGAAGATGGGCCGTTGACAAGAGAAGGAACCCTGTGGCTATCTTGAGCTAGCAAAGTAACGTTGCTTGAAGACATTAAGTCTCTAAACCTTAAATCGTGTTATTGTATTTTGTTCAGGGCATCATCCAAAAATGATTCTTACCGTGAAACCGCTTCAAGGC
>CAFUXE010001057.1:963827-993411 GCA_903364295.1 Serranus cabrilla
CAGCGGTGGTTTTGTCTCATGCTGGGCAACTTTAGAGTGAGACATGGGCTGCTTGGGTCTAAACATTAACCTAGGATGTCAAACTCTCATCAGTGTAGCTACTGTACGGTAAGATCTCGCTGAGTTATGAATGTACGTTATTGTATCTTATGTTAGCTTGTTAGCCATATTCTTGACACAGTAACGTTAACTGTATCAGTAACGTTATCAGACTTTCTTCTATGATGTTCAAACACAGTGGTTAATGGGAGCTCTGCAAGTCCTTATTTGGTTGTTCCTGTATGAAAGGGAAGTAACTAGGCAAATACATCCATAAAGGAGTATTTTAGAAACACCTTTTCGGTCAGCCCACCAATAACCTAGTAGGCTCTAAAGTTACGTGTCAAGTTACATTTTCCCATCTCCACATTCTGATGTTATTTTCTCAGTATAAGCCTAGTCCTGGCCCCAGGATGTGCCTCTCGTGTTAAGAAGTGATAACGTTACTGTATGAGGCACACACTAGGGCAAGTGACTGTAGGGACCACTATGTTTTTTAAATATTATCAGTATAACACTGCACAATACTACTGGTATTGTGTGTGAAGCAATATTGATGACTAGTGCGTAATCTAAAGTATTTGATGATGTGTATATCAAATGAGGAAGTGTTACACGTATTGGAAAAATCTTGACAAAGAGAAGTGACTGTATGTCCTGTTATTTTAAACTGTCAGTTATCAAGATTCATGTATTGTTTCTCCTGATTCTGATCTGAACATACAAAAGTACACAGCCACACTACAACATGTTTATCAGCTATGTTCCTATGCTCATGATTAATACTACAAATATTGGCCAGTGACTATTTATTTTTCATAAGAAGAATGTGCGAAAGAGGTTATTTACCTTTGTAGATGTGCATTTTTTGTGTGAATTCTTCATTAAATGTTGATTTTATGTGAAGTGGAGACAAAGTAAGAATTGCAGATTGAATAATCTTCTAAGTGAATAATCTTCAGCTAAAGAGGGGGAGAGTATGCTTGCCAATTGTCTTTTAATGTGACCTCATGATCATGTTGTTGATCTTCTAGGTGACTGAAGATGAAAAAGTCTCCACAGTAAAGGAACTTGTGTCAGAACGTCTCAACATACCAGCAAACCAGCAGCGGCTGCTCTATAAAGGGAAAGCGCTTGCAGGTAGATTTGCCAAAAATCCAAGTGTATAATTACTTTTGTGCAAAACCGCAACTGCTTGATTCACTGACCTATTTGCACATGAATCCAGTGTTTACACTTTCAATGACTGCATACTATATTTCTTTCCTCAGATGAGCACAGACTGAGTGATTACTCCATTGGACCAGAAGCTAAATTGAATCTGGTTATCCGTCCAGTGGGAGAGAGGACTGGAGCATCAGGGATGGCTGCCAGCAGTAGTAGCAGCAGCACACAGGGGAGAGTTTGGCAGACTGTGTCCACTATCCTTGCTAGACACTTTAGTCCAGCAGATGCAGCAAAAGTCCATGAACAGCTTATTAAGGTATTTAATAACTGTATTGCAATGCACGGGAATCCAAGATTGAAGCAATCACAGTTTGCTAATCCATTTTGACCTGGATATTCCCAGTTTCTAAATTCCAGTGGAAGCTGGTTACTCAAAACATCATGAAGGGCAGCATAAATGCAGATTTAGGAGCCCTTGGCCCAAATCTGATGTAGCATGTTGACACAAAAGATATATTTTTTAATTGATGTCTAATCTTTTGTCTCTTGCTCTGTTAGTATAAATGCTGCTTTTAATTTATGGACTGGATACTTCAAAGTCAGAATACATCCTGATGGGTCAAGTCTGCTCCAAATATGGCCAAGAAATGCAGCCTTCTTATGCCCAAATATGAAAGACACCACCAGTTTATCCTGTGAAGCCTTCTGTATCCCACAATTGATTGTGGGGTGGTCAGCCGTTTAATAGAGCCATCAGCCCTGCCTGGTCAACTCATAAAATATTCAAATGATCATATCATCAAGTGCTCATCCATCACAGGAATATATCTTATAATATAATCACTTAAACTAGATCCATGGAAAAGCCACTGCATGAAATCATTAATGCAAGTGCACTTGCTAACAGCACTGTTATAAGCACTGCAAGAACATAATGTATATAAAATTGTATTGATTCATTTTTATTTTGACATTACATTTTTCTTCCGTTGTCAGAAACCCATAATTACACTGACTCTGAATACATGTTGTTTATTTATGGGCCCTCTAAATTGAATTTATATGGATACATTAAAACCTCACAACTCGTTATGACTATTTAGTGAAATGCTGATAAAGTTGGAAATCCTTGACCTACTATGTTTGTTGGGGCCTCCTATTCATTCACAACCATTAGTTTTGACATTCTCATTTGAGAACAGGAATCCAGCCCCTAAATTAGGGCATAGCTGCTGTTATCAGTATCCCAAACTAAACATCTTTGTTAAAACGTAACAGTGCTGTGTGCAGTTTACATTAGCTTTAATTCTTTAAATTCTGATCCTTTGACGCCACCTGTAGCTGCCAAACTCTAAAATTACCTGTTTTGGCTTCAGGTCTGAATTCTGCACTCTAGACTAAACAGCCCTTTCTGTCTCATGCATTATTAAAATAGATCACTATTCTCCCACACACAACATGGTTAAAATAGATTATCTGGTATATTTTAAACTTGCTGGTTCTCAGTGTATTTTTACTTTGTTTTTCTCCCTTTTCAAGGACTATGAACGTTCACTCCGACAACTTAGTCTTGATGACATTGAGCGCTTGGCGGGAAGGCTGCTTCACCCCGACGGCGAGGGCATGGACACGTCATACATGGACTAAGAATTCCTAGCTCGAAGTTGCTTGTTTTGATTGTCTTTTAAGAGGTGCTCAGTGCTTGGAGGTGCATACGGTGTTTGGAGTGTGAGGCATGGAAAATACAGTATGAGTTTTCTTTGCAGAGAGCCCCAGCAGTGTGCCTAATCATTGACTGAGTGAACACAGATAGCACTGACTGTTGATTATCTCAGCAATAGGGCTTTCTTATCCACGACCAAAGTACTTGGATAAGAAAACTTTGCAACATTGAATTGGTCATTGATGTTACAGTAATAACACAAGACCTGATCACATAATATTTGAATACAAAGGAATCCATTAATGCTGTTGGTTTCACATGATTTCTGGCTGCTACAACTCCCAGGAGACACTAACTTCTACTGGAGGGTTTTTGTGAGTAATGTCTGTGTTGGATGATGGCCGGGTGTTTTCTGTTAACCATCCAAGAGAAGGTAATACATGTTTTATTCTGTAACTAACTGATGTTCATTGTATGATTTGTAAATATCATGTTTATATATACAGACATTAAACCACAGAAAAAAAACAAGTCTTTAGGTTTCCTGTTTTATTATTTGCTGATATTTTATGTGAACTTAAAATGTCTAAATAATAAAAAGAAGGTTGAATGGGCAGCAGTTTCTTATATATAAAGTAGAAGTAGAAGTGGTTAAAGCTAAAACTGAAAAGGGATGTTGAGCCCAGACCTCAAAAGGCGGGACCAAACAGCGCGTCTTATATATGTCGACCAATCAGGTGACAGTAACGCGTATTAGTCATAATTTATGACCAATCAAATCGAGGAAGAGTAATGTGAGTACCGCCTATGTGGTAAACTGACGGTTATTTCTTTTTGCTGCTAATTTTGGACAACAATTGATATAAAATGCTACGTTTTTGACTATTGCTTTCCCCTACGAAATATGAAGGATATACACGTTGAATAAGGACGGATACTATTTGTCGGACATCGGTAAGGTCAAAATGGAGCATCGGTTCTTCCAGCGGTTGGGTTAGCGTTAGCACCATAGACTGTAGGGTTAGCACAAAGCTAGCTGTTTCACTTCCTGCCTTTACCAATTAGCTTCAGCCAGCTAAAATTAATTGACACTACCGAGCCTTTCGGCCTGTCATACTAGATCAGTCGTTGCCATATAACTTCGGCTCAGTACCGGGATTGATGATAAATTTCCGTTTTCAGCTTCACATCCTACTTTACGGTGTAAACTGGGAGGATTCGGCACAGTATTGGTCTCACGGATGCTTGGGCGTTACACCCCTCTCATCAGCACCACTTCCCTTTGGCAAACCAATGCTGACCACCTAGGGGGATAACTGTACCGACAGCTTCTTTATCTTTTATATCTTTCAGCTCCTGTCGCAATTATTCAACACGTTGTTTTTGTTTTTCATACTCGGACTGGAGAACAGGCAACATTCACATTTGGGCTTTTGGGATTAGCATTTTTCTAGCTAGATTTATTCTTGTGCCACTTTTATTTAACCTCACCTGAGTTACTTTGCTGTACTTTCTTTCTGTTCTCACCAATATAGTAAGCGTGCCCGGTCTATTGGAAGGATGGACACTCTAATTCCTACTATCAACCGGCTGCAGGAGGTCTTCCTCACAGTGGGTGCAGAGGTCATACAGCTCCCTCAGATAGTCGTGGTTGGATCTCAGGTAAGTCTAGAAAAACTAAAACTTAATTCTACTCTTAACCATTATTTGTGACACCCTCGCTATGTGCCATAACAGAGCAGTGGAAAGAGCTCTGTGTTGGAGAGCCTGGTTGGACGGGATTTCTTGCCTCGGGGATCAGGAATAGTCACAAGACGACCCCTCGTGTTGCAACTTGTTAATGTTGCCCCGCTGCAGGAGAGGCTGAAGATCGAGAATGGTAAGTTCATATTAACCCTTTTTTATATTTAAAATGAGAGGGGAGATTTTTAGATTATTCTTGAGAATGCAGAAATAAAATTTTGCAACAAATTATGTTATACTGAATATCAACATATCATAGTAGGACAGCAGGTTTATTATTTCTGTCTAGAGTCTGCTAGGAGTAGTTTTCTGTGATCAGCACTTTTGCATGGCGCATTCATGACCTGTTTGAACTGCAAGTCACTCCTTGTAGAGTCTTTCTTTGCTAACATAGTTTTTCTTCTTCTTTTTCTTCACTAATCTTTCAGGAAATGGGGCAAAACAAAATGCTCAAATCAGCTACCCAGGTCTCTCTCTATTTGTATAAAGATCTGACTGCTTTGATTTGTTTTCTTTCTGTGAATTGATAAAATAGTTTTTCTTTCTTTTTATCAATCATTTATCTGGTCAGCTTTTAAATGTCTTTGTTTAGCTTGATCATTTCTTTCGTGAACTCTCTCAAACTTATTGTTATTCTGATCATCTGTTAAGCATGATATCAGTCCATTTGTATTTTTGTTTTCTGTTTACATTATTTCCCCCCCAACCCCACATTTTTTTGGAGACATCTCTGTGAATGTACTTGCACTCACTCTTGTGTGTTTGTTAGGTGTCAAAGCTGAAGAATGGGGTACATTCCTGCACTGCAAGAACCAGGTACATTTATCTGCATGTTTCAAGTGATGTGCTTTCCGCCTTTGTCTTGTGATATGTGCTGAGTCTAGTTGATGCATCATTCTCACACCTTTTTGACAGGTCTTCGCAGATTTTCAGGAAATTCGTCGGGAAATAGAAGCAGAGACTGAACGCACTTCTGGTGACAACAAGGTGAAAAGAGAATATTGTTGTTAAATAGTTGATGCTTTAAATTTAGCTTTTGACACTGCATTCATGATTTTCTCTTCATTTTTCCTCCAGGGAATCAGCCCGGAGCCCATATATTTGAAGATTTTCTCCCCGAAAGTCCTTAATCTCACCTTAGTTGATTTACCTGGAATTACTAAGGTAAACTAAACCCCTAGATAAGGATGTTTGTTTTCTTTTCATTTGTCAAACATAATGGCATAAGATCACGCTATCGTTATCATATTTGCAGATGCACAGCAGCGCCCCATCTGTGCTGTGCTTACAGTAACGCTTGCTGCTCATTGTTGTCGCCTCAGGTTCCTGTTGGGGACCAGCCAGAGGACATCGAGACACAAGTTCAAGAGATGATCTTGTCCTTCATCTCCAATCCAAACTCCCTCATCCTCGCAGTGTCCCCTGCCAACTCTGATTTGGCCACCTCTGATGCTCTGAAATTGGCTCGTGAGGTTGATCCAGATGGTAGGACATTTTGTACACAGGCGCCTCCTCTCCTCAGATTTCATTTTAATTTTCGTTCCTCTCCAACGGTGCTTATTACATAAGATGCCTCAAGTAGGAAGGCATTTTGAATTATTAAATGTGCATGAAGAATGCTTTATGCTCAAGTAATTTCAGGCTATTGGACCTGTCAGTCTTTACTGTTAAGAGCATCCTGACAGTTAACAGTTGCTTAGGTTATTAATGCTGCTGTCATGGTGCACTCTGAATAATACATTGATGGACGATGAGAATCTGCCTGGAGTGATTGTCTGTGATGTTGACAATATGGCCTTCAAGTGCCTCTTGTACACAGATAGTGTGCTAGTTAGCGTATCTGTATCTGGGCCCTAATGTTCCCCTGCTGGCCTCATTCCTGTCCCATCAGAGATCTGCTTCCTTGTTTTCGTCTGTGATGTCTCATTGTACGCTTTCCTCAATATAAATAATACAAAACAAAATTGGTGGGACTGAATGCACAATATGTTATTTTCTGCCACAAGGGGTCTCTCAATGAATCAATAACAAAAGACAGAATTTCAATATGGTCTTGCTGTGTCCTGTTAGCACCTGCAGTCAGATTCTCCTTTTGGATTCCTTCAGTGTGCATCGTTCATTTCGTTTAATTATCTGCAGAGGTCTCCTCCTCTCCTAAACAAAATGGATCTGGGGCCCCATCTATAAATCCCTATGTAGAATCTGGAGCAGCAAAAAATATTATGATTTATAAAACCTTGCATAGGCCTGCCGGTGTGCATTTTTTAAATGCATCCCTCCTGTGCCACACTCTACACGCCTGCATTCAACCATAAATAATGCAAAGCACCATGTGAATGTTGATGCATAGAGGTGAGTGCTTATCAATGATTCTCTCGGGTGAATCATGGCCAATAAGGGCTATAACTGACAGCACATCCACTATGTTGCATGAGTGTCACTGCAACATCTATACATTTAGAGCAATCATACTGATTGTTCAGACCTTGCCAAAATGGAAGTAACCCACTGGTACGGTTTCAATTGAACGTGTAAGTTTGATAGGCGGACAGCATTTATTGATTGATTTCTGTCGATTTAATTATGGTGTTCCTTTTGTCACTGAGGTGCTCTGTGTGCCTGACAGCAGACAGCAGAGTCGTGCTCACTGCAGCGATTTTACGCACAAAAACTATACGAAAACTAAAATCATGTTTGGTGATATATGCACAGTATTTTATTTAAAATTATTGACGCTCTTTTCTGCAATTCTTCAATGTTCTTTGATGTTATGTCTTCAACCGATGGGGATAATTTTACCTGTTAGTTCAGCCTTCTCCTCTGCACTCCTGGGGTTTGTGAGAAAAAGCTAATAAATTATTAGGCAGAATTTAAATTTAAGATTTAAGTAGGCTCACATCTTTTGCAATTAAAAAAAAGTCACATCTTATACCTTTAACTTTGAAAATGTAATCAAATATATGTGTGTGTGCGTTGTCAGGTCGTCGTACATTGCTGGTGGTCAGTAAGTTGGACCTGATGGATGCGGGGACTGATGCTCTCGAGGTCCTTCTGGGTCGAGTCATTCCAGTCAGACTTGGGATTATCGGGGTGGTGAACAGGTTTGCAATAATACATTTTTTATTGTCTTCTTTTAGTTCAGCTGTGTTGTTTATTTAGCTCAATATTACAGCATGCTGGCAAGTTTTTAATGTCCTTTTTACCCTGATCATCCGATTAAACTCCCTCTCTCCCTAATTGGGGACCCTGCTAGGAGCCAGCATGACATCAATACCCAGAAGAGCCTGGAGGACTCCACGAGGGATGAGCACGCCTTCCTGCAGCGCCACTACCCCTCAATTGCCTCCCGCTCTGGCTCCCGCTATCTAGCCAAAACCCTGAGCAGGCTGTTAATGCATCACATCCGGGACTGCCTGCCAGAGCTCAAAACCAGAGTGACGGTGCTAAACTCCCAGTACCAGACACGGCTCAATGGCTATGGCCAGCCAGTAGAAGACCACAGCGCCACCCTGCTGCAGATTGTCACCAAGTTCGCCAGTGATTACTGCAACACCATCGAGGGAACGGCCAGATACATCCAGACCTCAGAGCTGTGAGTCTGACCTTTTTATAAGCAGGGTGGTTATTAAATAGCAAATGCTCTTTCTGATGATAACAGCTTTTGTTTCATGTTTTAGTGAATGGCCTCTAATTTTCTCAGGTTGTCATCTAATTTTGGTTTGATGCGAGCCTCAGCATTTTACTTGCACTGGTTCACAATGTAAATCATGAGGGCAATGTCCTTGGGGTAATGTAATTGTAAATTAAAGTGGTATCAGCATCTTCAGTTGGCACCCTCATCTCTACAGCTCTCTTCACAAGGAGATTAATTCATGTAAATAAGTATGGAGCAAATATTGACCTTTTTTGGTTGACTGCATTTAATTTTGGTGCGATTAACATTGCTGACACTCAGTGCTGAGAAACCGCAACGATGTCACAGCTGAACCCATCTCTTCCACAGCTGCGGGGGTGCTCGGATCTGTTACATATTCCATGAGACCTTTGGGCGCACTCTGCAGTCCATCGACCCCCTGGGAGGACTGACTGAGCTTGATATCCTTACTGCCATCCGCAATGCTACGGTGAGCTTCTCCTGACTTCTTGTCTTTTAATTAGTTCAATCCAAATTCTAGTCAAGTTCTGTCGTTTGGAGGGATAGCAGGTAAATTGTAGCTGGGGTGTGTGTGTGATTTGCCCTGCAGGGTCCGCGGCCTGCTCTCTTTGTGCCCGAGGTGTCCTTTGAGTTATTGGTGAAGCGGCAAATTAAGCGTCTGGAGGAGCCCAGTATGCGCTGTGTGGAGCTGGTACATGAAGAGCTGCAGAGGATCATCCAGCACTGCTCCTCCTATAGCACACAGGTTAGACAAAAGAATCTGACACTTGATTGACTTTTGCTAGTAGTATTTGTTAATTGTGACAGCATCATGTTAAGAAAGTTCATCTTTTTCTTTTCAAGGAGCTTCTGCGATTCCCCAAACTGCACGATTCCATAGTGGAAGTAGTGACTGGATTACTGAGGAAGCGCTTACCAATCACTAATGAAATGGTAATCCACTGATTAGCTTAGATAATTTTTCATACTAATTGTAATAACTAACAGCCTGCTCATATTAAGTCCCTGAGATTTATTCTGCTTTTTTCCTTTAGGTGCACAATTTAGTATCAATAGAGCTCGCCTACATCAACACAAAACATCCAGACTTTACGGATGCGGCGCAGGTTTCTGCATCTGTCAACAGTCAGCAGGTAGTTATTTGTCCTGTACAGCAGGCTCTTATTCTGCTAAGGTAAACAGCAGACGTCGAGTCCTGTAAAGCCTTAACCATTATGTTTCACATCCAAGCATTAGAGCCCCTTTTAAAGTTTGCAGTAGAATTCCAGACTCAGCCAAAATTGCTTTGACCCTGTGACTTGCTCTGGTTTCTTGCTGTCAGGCGGAGGGCCTTGATGGAGGGAAGCGCTGGAAAAACGAGAAGGTTGCAGAAGAGAGACTCCCGGCTGCAGGCTTTGGCAGTCCCAGCAAAGGCCAGGCCATTAACCTCCTTGACACAGTGAGTGGTGGGATTAGCAGAAGGACAAAACACTTAGTAGTGAATACATTGCACACTGTCAATGTTTTACTTTGTCTCTCTCTCTGTCTCTGCCAGGCGGTGCCTGTATCCCGCAAGCTTAGTGCGAAGGAACAGAGGGACTGCGAGGTCATCCAGCGCCTCATCAAGTCCTACTTCCTCATTGTCCGCAAAAGCATCCAAGACAGGTTAGACTGGAACCAGCCCAGAGCACCTGGGGGCGGGCAGGGGGGCACATTCTCTGCTTCTTTCCTCTTCGTTCTTTTCAGTTGTTGTTAGTGATTTTTTAATTTTGTCTCGGGGCTGTGTGTCCACAGTGTTCCCAAGACAGTGATGCACTTCCTGGTGAACTTTGTGAAAGAGCATCTGCAGAGTGAGCTGGTGGGTCAGCTTTACAAACAGCCACTGCTGCAGGAGCTGCTCATTGAGTCGCAGGACACGGCACAGCAGCGGACCGAAGTTGCTCAAATGCTCGAGGTAAAATTGGCTGATGCGTTTGTTCTCTGAATAGGTTCTGAGCAGGAAGCACAGCAAGTGCTTTCTTCTTTTCTTTTACCTACTATTTTAAAGCCGGTGATTTAACCGCTCACTTTATTTTTTCTTTCTTTCTCAGGCACTCAAAAAAGCCAATAACATCATCTCTGAGATCCGGGAAACCCATCTGTGGTAGCCGGAGGAAACGAACAATTCCCTTGTCATAGGAGCGCTATGAGAGTATGAGAGTGTATGTGAGTTTACAGCACAGAGAGAGAGAGTGTGTGTGTGTTTGTCTATGTGTGGCAGCACCACTGTTTTCTCATGGACCAATGACCGTAGCACATTAAGATCTACTTTTTCCCGTCAGCTGTCACCCTGACCGGTACACCGAGCTGTTGCTTTTCACTGTGAAAGTTGTGTAACAAAGCAAATTGATTAAAACACTCAGGCCGAAAGTGTTACTGCAGAGTTGGAATGTGAAAGACACAGCCGTGAACAAAATCTTATTGCGTCATTTTATGATAAAATGTTTGTTGGGTCGTAAGATTGTTGCTGTAAATGTAAAATGCAGATTATATGTGGAGCATCTAAGTTCTCTAGGGTGTTTTTTTTATTATTTTGGGATCAAAATGTGTTCACACTGTACAATTCCAAACTTTCCAAAAAAACCTGGGTTTCCCCAGAGTCCCTTTTAGCAGGTGCTAAAACTATGTTAGATTACAGTAGATGTGTTCCAACTCCAGTCCCCTTTGTTGGAGCACTCACAGGAGATGGAAATGAAGTGGAAATCTAACTCAATCAATGATGACTGCAATGCAACACAGAAAACAGTTATTTGCAGAAATACAGGTCGAATAGAGATTGCTTTTGCAACTCTCTAGTGCTAATCAATATCAAGTTTATTTTCCAAACCCAGATTTACATATCAGCCCCTTTTTGCTGTTAACCATTGCACTGACTTTCTAGTTTTTTGTGTGGAGTCTTAAACGAGGAGACCAAACATTCCTTACTACATTTTCCCCTTTTTATAGGTTTGTAGGAGACGAGTTGGACAGCTATAGTATCCAGAGTGTATTTATTATAGTATTTAGAAAACAGAAATGATTAAAATATATAAGAACCGTCAGGGGATAATGTTATATGGGTAGGGTGCTCCATCATTTGTTGATTTTAGATCCAGATGGAGGGACGCTAATGTTCTGTAGCTTCTCTTATTCCCTCGAGCCATTTACTCGCCGGTTTCCGCTGTTAATGATACAGAGAAAAAAAGACAGTTTCCCATTATTGTCCCTGTCCAGTTGCCCCAAGAACGAGAAACTCGGTATGCAGATACCTCCTGCATGCAGAGCCATTTCCTTCTGTGCCAATTATAATCTCATTGTGTAATATTGCTAGACGTGTAAAAAATTATTCATCTTTTTCCATCTGTTCCCAACGTAGGTTGTTGTTCAGGCAGATTCCTCCCCCAAAGTGCTATAGCTATTAATATGAATCTCCTCTAATAGCCAAAACAAATAGTTATCCTAAAAACACCAGGCTTTTTCAGGAAGATCTGCCTTAAGGGTGACCATCAAACAGCAACTTTTCTCACTTTTTCTGCTGTGATCAGGGAGCAAACACAACATCCTGTCAGTCCGTCTTTCTGAGCGCCCTGTGTAAGTTTGCATGTGTGTGTTCAGTATGCATGTGTGGACGTACGAATGGCTGATTCTGTATATTTTGTATTATTTAACTGTACATTATTATCATATGTAAACTGCCTATGAGTTCATGCCTGCCAATGTTTGTGGTACATGTTTACTGAATGGAGTGTGTTGAGATTGGAGGGACTCATTAAACCCTAACAAAGAACACCGTGCAGATGTTCTGGTGTTTTTGACGTCATGCAGTTATAACAATTGATCAGTTTTCATGAGATCTGTTTGTTTGTCTTCCACAGTGCTGCAGAAGTAGATGCGATTAGATTCACTCCGCTTCATTTTATTGATCTCATGTGACTGAAAAAGTCTTTTCGGTCACAGCTGCACCAGCAGGATGAAGACTCTCCTGAAGGGTGCCAACACACACATATCAACAGTGACATGAGCAGCACTCTAAAAACCTGTTTTCTTTGTGTCTGATCCACACACCTGCTTTAGAAAGAGCTCCACTGGGTGAAACCTCACTTCAGAGTTATCCGTTCCCATTTAGATGATGGAGTATTTGACTTTCAATGTCAATGCAATCGAAGCTAAACCTGAGCAGAGGTGGAAAAGTGAGGTGATGGATGAGTTGAATGTGGCTTTAAGAGCAGCGAGCTGGTCATTAATGTTAGATGAGAGTGAGCGAGGGCACTCCGGCCCGGGGAGAAAGAGTTATTTGCACACAAAGGCAAACATGTCAAATCACAGCTGAATTTACAAACCCCACAAAGTATTAGCGGTACACACAGCAGTGAGAGTGCATATCCAGCAGAGAGCCAGATTAAACAGATTGATTTAATGTGAGAGCAGTGTGGCTGCAAAGAAAAAAATGAACCAGGACTTTAATTTCAGGTGATTATTTTAAATTGCCTGCACTTTGTCTCCCGCTGTAGCCAGTTACTGTGATCACCCTCTTATAACACACCCCACCTCCCCACCAACTGAGACTAGACTAGACCATACCAACTCTGACAGCATGGGAGGGGGCTCGGCCGCAGCATCGTGACAACTGCATCATTTTGTTCACGTCAAACCAGCTGAATCAAAGTGGAACAAGCCCGAAGCACGTTCTGATTTTTTTTTAATAAAATCCCTCCAGGCTCTCCCGCCGCCCTGCAGTGATTTACAGGAGGTTTTCAGGCTGCTTTCCCCTCCTCGCATCTCTTTCAGCGGTGAGCCAGTCAGCAGAGCAAGCTGAACAAAGCCATGGGAGAGAGAGAGGGAGAGAGAGAGGAGCTTCTGGGAAGAAATGTCTCTCACTGACTCTGTCGCCTGGACAACCGGGTAAGAGAGGAGGGGAGGGTGCACGGGAGAAAAAGAAAGGACCGAGGAGCATAAAAGGAGAAGAAAACAACACATTATTAACTGCTGAGGTTAGAAGATTCCTGTAGAGTGTGTGAGGGGAGGGATGGATGTGTGTCAGTCTCTTGTGGGGGGTTCCCCTGGTCTCTCTCTCTTGATGAGTTATTAACTATGACAATAAAGCAGTGCATGATTATTTTTTTTCTTCTTCCACACCAGAGCATGGAGGAGGTGAAATTGCAGAGCACAAGTTCGGCCCATTACAAGTGGACCCAGTAGGCCTGAACGCTCCACCTGTAATTCTCGTCTCATCAGGTAAGAAGACTCTCCTCAGTGTTGCAGGCATTTGCTTTGATAGGCATCCATTTGTTCCTGGCTGGTTTATTGATACGGATATTAATTACTGAAGGCAGTAAACTGTGCAATTATCTAGGAAATGCAAGAGAAAGTGCAAAAATAGATAAAGAAATCAATAATAAAAAAAAGCTCATCCTATCTGCTTGCAGAGAGCTCAGAATCCAGCTCAGAAGTTTGTGGGAATCAGTGTGTTTGAGTGTGTTGTTTTGTATGCTACGAGAAAAACAAACTACCATCACAGTCGTATGGGGATTATTTACAACATTTTATTCAGAAGAGTGTGAGAAATTGCACGATACAGCCCCAGGATGCTTCACAGCTTTGCGCTTCCTTCAGTGCGAGCATGAATTAATCGACAATGCAATGAAAAAATGAACAGGGTTGTTAGGTGCAAATGGATCTCGAGAGTTTGACTTGAACTACGGACTCCTGATGCACAGTGCGTAAAGGAGAGAAGGCACGTCCGCTATAAACATACTGCTGAGCGCTCATGCATAAGGAATATATTCATAGTGCACTCGTGGTGAAATCAATGCCCCTTTAAATGAGGTGGTACGCTTGCTGAGTTTACACCAGGCTGGATGTGTGTGTGGGGCAGCAGGCAGCATGTGATATCCATATTGGATGAGATGGAGAGGAGATAAAACTGAGGAGGGTGGGGTTATTTTTAGCTGCTGTCAATAATGAAGGTTACAAATCTCTCACCTTTGTGGACAAGATGGAGACATGGAGAAAAGGCAGCATGACTGAAGGGAGGGAAAAGGGCAAGGGATGACGAGCAAAAGGGGTGTATGAGAGAGATGTTGAAAGAGATGATTATAGGTGAAGGGTTCAGGCTCACAGCATGCTGGGATTGCTCGGAGCTCCCACCTCAACTCCCCGACGCAATCCAGAGATGAAGTGGAGGGTAAAAATGCTGACACTCGGCTTATTCGTGTTTTTGTAGGAGAAAAAAATGCATAAGAAAATCTGGTCTTGTGGAGTTTAACGGTTCAACCTCCCTTTGGCTCACAACTGGCTGAACAAGACACATTAGACAAATACAGCTCAGTGCTGCACAGCACAGCGCATCCAATACAAGGCAGGGACAGCATGACTACCTGGGTGGCAAAGTTCAAAATTGAGCCTTACACAAGAGAAGGTGAGGTTTATCTTTTCAAGCGATTAATACAAAATTTCATACCTCAAAAACTGCAAATATACGTTCACTTCGGGCCTCTCGGTGCATTTATCTATCTCAGTTTCCTCAGATAACAGACAAAGAAACACAACACCCCTTAATATAGCCTGAGCCATAAGGGAGACGGCGTTTATTCCAATAAATACAGGAACCAGGTTGCCAAATTACACTCTATTTTTAATCCACACCTGCGCAGGGTTTAAACCGACTGTGTTCTCTTAATCTTTGCAGAGAAATAGCGGTGTTGAACAATTCTGGGAGCTTGTAAACACATTAGTCATACCAGGCTCTTCACCGCTCGCAGTGCTTTACAGCTGCACACCGCTCATAATTATTGTACATGAGGTGCAATGCTCTGGTATGCAAAGAAGCGTCAGACTCATCAAGAAGAGAGAAAAGGATGTGTCCCTGAGGCCGTGCATCACTGTAGTTATCTTCCCTCCACTGTACCTGCATGCTGTCTGCTGCAAGGCAAACAGTCGGCAATAGAGGGTTAGTGTACAGCACAGGGCTCTGCTTTGATGTCTAAAAGGCACTAAGTTTACATATCAGTCACTAATGAGTTTCTCAAACTGTCAGACTCTGACATCTGCACCTCTCATCAGCCTGTTTTGATGTTGAAACGGACACAGAAATGCAGCAGAGGAGATCTGCCTCGAGTCCTCTCATTTAGCTTTTTGCTATGAATATTAAACAGTAAAAAAAATAGCACAATTTCTTTTCACAGATTTCTGAGGTGCTGGTCGTTTATTTAATGAGTGACGGTTTGGTGTTTGTGTGTCTTCCCCAGGCTTTTCTTTCCCTCTTTTCCCTCCATTCCTCTCCTCTCATCATATTTCTGTGCTCGTCTGCGTGCCTCCTCTCATCTCGTGTTGATGAGAGCACCATCATCAAAACAAACTGGAGAGGCAGAGATGATGAAATGTAACAGGATTACAATAATCTAATTACCAGAGATGTATTCCATTTCATTTACTCTGAATGCGTGTTTAATATCTCACATATTTCGTAAAGATTTTGTCACATAATTGGTCATATTACTTGGACAGAAATATGTTTGAAGAGGAAAAGAAGGCGGCTTTCATTATGGCATTACGGAAAACAACATAATTACGCTCATTTTGAAATAACAGCCCATGATGGGTGCAGATAACCAGTAATGATGCCACCAAATTACAGCCTTTGAATCAGAACAAATTAGGCCCCGACCGATATGGGATATTTGAGAGTGATACCAGTATCGATTGTAGCAGGAAAACATTCACAGAATATCAATACGGCAGCTGATATCATGCATTATTGAGCTTTTTCATGTGGATTGTGCACATTTCCATGCAGAAGGCTGTTCTCTAAACAGACTATTTAACATTATTATACATTTAACATATAGTGTCGGATGAAATGGAAACTGAGAAAATAAAGACTAAAAGTAGTTAAAAATATGTCAGTTCTGCATTTTCAGTATCAGTCAACTGCTGCCATTTAATGAAAGCTTATTTAACCGATATGTCTGTAAGGGACGGTATTGGCTGATAAAATCATTTGGCCTTAGTCACGCTCGAGAACAATTTTTTCCTTGTAATTTTAGACATAAAAGGCTCTGTGATCCAGGAGTAACTGAAAATAATCAGACGCTTTCTAGAGGTAGCATATCTCTTTCTCTGTTTTCACACTTTCAAACCAAACTCCACAACACCATCAATTAATTTGTCCTCTCACAGATTCACATTCACAGTGCGTGGGCAGATGCTGGTCTGCTGCTCTCCCATTAAAGGGTGCACTGGTGTCCTTGTCTGTGTGGCAGGATGACATGGTGATTAATAAAAAGAAGTGTTGTGCAGATTTAAAAATGGCCCCAAATAAGCCTTTTTTTCCACAGAATATTAGGCACAGCGGAGCTTTTGGTTTCCAACTCTACAGGCTTTCTTATCTCTTCTATAAAAGGCAAAATGGAGCGTAAAACTGCATTAGCATATGTAAGTCCAGTGGAGATTTGAGAACTTTGAACACTGTCTCTCTCTTGGAAAGTGGCGACGTCTAGAGCTGAGGCTGTTAATGATGTGTCCATGAAACACATCCATGAGCTGCTATTTTCTAAATGAATTGGCGCCTTTGTGGACACAGTGACCGCACACGGGGCGATTTTCTCCAGCAGCACAATTTCTCCTTTAGCTCTACCATGAAATAAAGTTTATTCAGGTGTAAGAGCACAAACGAAAATCTCATAAATCAACAAGCCTCCAGTTTATTTCAGCTGCAGGGTTTGTCTCTCAAGAGTCTTTCTTCTTTGCTTTCCAACTCCGAGAAACTTAATCATTTCTACAGATATCGATTACATGGTGTAATTTGTAAATTCTTCGTTTTTATGATGGATTTCTTACTTCGGCTACGGAGCTGAGTGCAGCTATCTTTTACACATAATCAAGATTCACTGTCTTACCTGGCTGACCTTAAAGCACTGCTCTAAAGAGAATAGATAAATTGCTGCAGTTAGCGGGCTCACTGCCACTTGAATGCAAACTGCAGTATCTGGTGTGTGGAGGAGAAGGAAAAAAAATGTCACCTATTGACACTATTATTCAAAGGCTGCCCATCACAGGAGATAAACCCCCTCTTATCCCACAACTCTAATATCCCACTCGCTCTTCTTGTCAGTAATTAGACAAGTGAGATGATTTAATTTGCTGCAGCACAGACACAGCTACTGTTGATATGTAGAAAGCCACCAGCTCTCTCGGGGTGATAATGGCTTGCACGCGCTGACAGAGAGAAGAATTAAATCACAGCTTTTAACCTGCCTCACCCCAAAGCTTTTGTGATCAGCATCTCAAAGCAGGACTTAGCCAACCATTTTCTCTTATAAGACCTTGAGGAAAAAGGTCTCCCCTGCTCAATTTTCTCCGTGTGAGCTGCCAGTGAAAGCCCTGCCGGCAGCTGCTTGAGGACAGACTTAATTCTCACGTCCTCGCTTGCTGAGTGCAACTTTTGGAAGTTACCTTGTCCTTCATTTTGTCTGATGCTCGTGTCAGCAACCGGCAGTTGAAGCATCTATTTTCCGCTCTTGGCCGTGGAGAGAAAGGGTTGTTACTTTAAGTGAGCAATGATCAAGTGGTGTTATGTGTCCCTGACAGGTGCCAGCATGGATGTGGAGGATGACGAGCCGCTGCTATTTCAGACCAGCTGGGGAGGGGAGGAAGAGGAGTTGGAGGAGGAGGAGGAGGAGCAGGAGGAAGAGGATGGAGTCGCACAGGCAGCAGGACAGAGCTGTTTCTCTCGGGTGTGTGGGCTCTGGAGGGCAGTGGGGTGGGTGTACACACAGCCCTGGGCCAGTGGAGTGGTTTTAGGGGTGGCTGTCTCGCTCCCATGTGCCCTGTTTGCCTACATGCTCCTCTACTGCCCTCCTCTGGACATAGACCTCTCCTACAGTGCCTTTGAGGTTCACAGTCACTTCTCTGCTGAGCGCTTCGACGCCCTCACCATAGCTGTAAAGTCTCAGCTGGGGTCCTGGGACAGACGTAGGCGAGACTTAGATAACAGCGAGTCTGAGGCTCTGTTGGAGCTTCTGCGGGAGAGGCTGAGCAGACAGGGAGTGTTCAACAGGACGGATAATGAGGGCATAAGGTCCTCCACTCCTCAGAACGACACTTTACATGCAGGAGATGATCAGAAGACAGGGGCCGCGGAGAGAGGAGATAAAAGAACAGAGCTTGATTTGGCTCAGGAGGAAATGAAGAAGCACAAGAACTCAAATCACAGAGCGGAGGGGGAAGCAGGGACATCAGGGGATGGAAATTCCTCTCTGCCGCTCATTAGGAGCCGCAGGTTTGCACCCAATTACTACCTGCAAAGCCAGGCGCTGTGGAGGATAGAGCTGGTGTTTGTTGCTCAAGGGGAGGGGGATCGCAACATCTTCACCCCTGAACGCCTGCAGACGATTCACCACGTGGAGCGGCTGCTCATGCAGCACCCACAGTTTCATCAGTTCTGCTGGAAGCCTCTGGAGATGTTGAGGGACCTGCCTCTGGGACCGTCCTACTGCTCCCCACCCAGCTCCCTCCTGTCCTACCTGTATCCCAGTGAGAGAGGAGGCAAGATATACTATGATGGCATGGGCCCAGATCTTGCTGATATTCAAGGTGAGTGAAGAAAATAACAGCTTTTCAAGCATAAAGTAATACAAGTGAGTGCTGATCTGCCTTGTTTGTATTCCCAGGTTCTCTGAGCCTGGCCATCACCCACCCACAGTTCTACTGGTACGTGGATGAGAGTCTGTCCCCCGAGCATCTCTCCTCCTCCCTCTTGCGCAGTGAGATCCACTTCGGTGCTCCTCTTCCTTCCTTCTACTCCCTGCAGGACCGAGCTCACGAGCAGAGAGCTCGCTTTAAAAACTTTGTGGTTCAGTATGCAGACATCCTGGCCAAGCAATCTACCAGGTGCAGCGTTCGCCATTCATTGCAGTACATCAGTATTCCTCGCAGGAGTTTATTTTGCTGCGGTATCGCCATATGATTTATGCATTACATATCAATTGTATCTGCCCCCAGCCAGGTGAAGGTGTTGTATGGGGGAACTGAGCTGTTTGATGATGAGGTGAGACACACCTTCCACAATGACATGATGCTGGCTGTCATCAGCGGAGCCTGCATTACTGTGCTCGTCTATGTCCTTACCTCTTTTTCTGGTACGGTTTCTATTTACTCCACTTGTATTGATGTGTATATATATCTCAGTTTTAAAGTCAGTTCTTTGGTTGCATATCAGTGTTTACAAGCTCCTTGTTGGTTTCTTGTCTCTCCGTAGTGTTTCTGACTTTCTTTGGACTCGCCAGCATTGGACTGAGCTGCTTGATGGCTCTTTTCTTGTACCATGTTGTCTTTGGCGTGAGGTACCTGGGCATTCTCAATGGAGTTGCAGCTTTTGTTATAATCGGTATTGGTAAGGGAAAATAATTACCCTTTTTTTTTTTACATTTGGGGAAATACTCTTATTTGTTGTCTTGCTGAGAGTCAGATGAGAAGAGGCAGTCTTGTGTCTGTATGGTAAATGTGATGCTGGAGCCAGCAGCTGTTAGCGAAGCATCAAGATTGAAAACTTGAACAGCTTGCATGGCTCCGCTACAATGACAAAATCCTCATCAACTCTCATAGCACCACAAACAGAGCAAATATTCACGTGTCCACCTGTGCTGCAAAAACATTCGCCCTGACAATGGATGCTCATTGTAGCCTCTCCCACTAAAAACAAAGCCAGATGTTAGTGGGTGTTGTAGGCTTTTTGTCCCGTGGGGAGGGGTGCAATTAAAAGCTTTTTTGTGCTTAATTTATGCAAAAAAAAAGGTGTAAAAACACTACATTTTTAGTGGGGTTGTGCAGGAATATTTCTTGGTTGAAAAACTTGTCTTGTCACCACTAAAAGTGACAGCACCAGCCAAGACATAGTCCTTCACATAAAACAATGTCCCGCAGCAGGAGCAGAAGCTTCATATTTACTGTTCAGACGTGTGAGTGGCATCAATTTTCTCATCCAACTAAGAAAGAAAGTGAAGTTTATTCTCCCAAATGGCAAACGATTCCTTCAAAGGTTGAAAAAACACATTTTTTACAGTCCATTTGCCGTCATATGTAATAAGGCAGCTCTTCTGTTCTCTCACTGTTGCTCAGGGGTGGATGATGTATTTGTGTTCATCAGCACCTTCAGACAGGCTTCTCATCTGCGCCAGCCGCAGCAGCGAATGATCTACACAATTAAAACAGCCGGCCGAGCTACTTTCCTCACCTCCTTCACGACTGCTGCTGCCTATGCTGCCAACACCTTCTCTCAGGTAATCATACAGGAGGAATGCAGCCGTTAATAGGATCTGTACAGGGAGTATAAATGACTCCCCAGCTATGGATGAATAGAAGTGCCTCTCTCAGCAGAGAGTCATTTTCATGCGATAAGCACAAATTAAATGTTTCAAGGTCCTTCACACTGTGCTTCGTTTCACTGACACTTAGATCCCAGCCGTGCATGACTTCGGCCTTTTCATGGCCCTCATTGTCAGCTGCTGCTGGCTGTGGGTTTCTGCCCTGATGCCCGCCGCCCTGTGTATCTGGACTCAGTGCGTGCAGGTGCAGGAACACGCCTGGTTGAATTGGTGAGGCTTTGTTTCCTTACTTTTTGTGCCATTTTATTTGTGCATGCTGTGTGCGACACCGCGGGAGCATTGTAATCCCTTCAGCTGTCTGTCTCCCTAAACTGTCTCCTCCTTCTGAAGCTGGAAGCTGTTTTCAGGGCTGTCAGCGAGCCACGGCCCTTTGTCAGATGAGGATGATGATGTGGCACTCCTGTCAGTCGAGATGGAGCCAGGTGAGATTATTATCTGGAAAGGGAATGAGTCTAGGTTGTAAAACGCTGCTATCCATGCACCACAAAGCCCCCTGTCTTTGTCTCACCCAGGCTCCTGTGACACAGACGGTGATGCGGCCATTCTTTCCCTGTCAGTGGAGACACCTCTGTCCCCTTCAGGGCAGCAGCACGTGGGTGTGGTGAGCACAAATCTCCGATGGGCCCTAAAACACTTAGTGGCAGAGCCGGCTGTGGAGCGACGGAAAGCCGTTCTCGGTGAGACTTGATATAAACTCTGAGAACTCACCGACTTGACACTCGAGAAAACTTAAAAAGATCAGGGAGATATTTCTATAGTTTGGTTTCACAGATATTGTCAGCCGAGATCTTGATCTATGATTTAGACATGAGATTAACCTCCAACTCATCTGAGCCCGCCCTAAAGGGATTTAGTCTGTCAGAGGAAGAGCAAGTGCCTATCACAAAGTATTCATCCTCCCTCTTTTAGGAGCGACTGTGATTGATCCTTGCTCCTGATCTGTCTCTCAGCTGCTCTATCTACTCCATCAGACCCTCCTCTCTGCCATCATTTATCATTGTCTTCCTGTCGGCCCAGGTGTCTTCCTCCTGGTTCTGCTCTTATCTGCCGGGTGTTGCGGTCTCCTGAGGCCGGCCACTCACGCCCCCCTTCTTTTCCGCCGGGACACAAACCTCCAGACTCTGCTGGCTCTGAGGAGCAACCTCAGCGGCCAGGGCATCTCCTGCCCCATGTGCTCAGGTGATGAAAACACACTAAACAACTTACTCAATTATAACATTTTGTACTAATAATGTCGTAAGTGAAACTAGAAGACTTAAAGAATCCATTAGTACCAACCATGTTGTGATATTTTATTGGGAACAGTGCTTAATAATGCTCCAAATTAAGGAAAAATCTGGGATGGCCTTGTTAAAAGGGGTCCCTTGACCCCTGACCTTAAGATATCTGAATCGGTTCCGTGGGTTCCCACAAGTCTCCCCTTTACAGATTTACCCAGTGCCTAGTTTTTCTCATGCAATACAAATTATTTCTGCCTATTTGAATATCTCTGCATACTGGGCTCCTTTCTCAGCCTTGGAATTGCAAACATTGGATATCACTGGAAAGCTTAGACGAGTAGCCATTTTTTGTAGTGAGACCATATTTTCAGACTTGACCTCTCTGTATAAAATAACCTGTTGTGACCTCTAGGACAGTCTCAGCATCATGAAACAGAAGTGCTCACCATCCGTTCAGAAAATGAAGTTCTTGTCCAAAATGTCAAGTTTTTTAAACCAGCAAAGATTTTTCCATGGTGTTCCTCAAGGTTTTAGTTTCTTGGTGTTTTATTGAGGGATTCATGAGGTTTTTTTTTTAACGTTTATATCAACTGCATCCATCACTAATGTAAGTCTGTATTGCATGCTTTGTTGTGCAGGTGTGTTCATGGAAAAGCCCCATCCTCTGTACAGCCACACTTCCTCATCAGCATTTAAGTTCTCTACACACCAACAGAACCCGAGCACAACTACTTCCACGGCTCCTCGGAGCTCAGGAAAACCAAATTCAAGCACAAACCAAACAGGTAAAAAATGTGCAGCACATAAAAATCCTCTTCCTCTTTAATTAAACCTCTCCTCATTTAAAAGATATTGTACTTTTTTTCTAGGCCCCTTACTTACAGTGTACATATCAATGTTGGACATCGGAGTCTCTGCAACTCTTTACCGCTTCTCCCTCAACACCAGCACTCCCTCACCGTGGAAACTGTGCAGCACAGAGCATGAAGAGGTGTCATCATTTCAGGTCAGAGAGCAAAAAAAAGTAATAACAGTAATGTAATTAGCCGTAATGTTATGTCTCCCTTCTGCGATATGTGCCACTAAAGCGGCTTATAACTAATCTTGTTTTATCTGAATAGGCTTATAATCAGCCCCGCGGCAATTACACCACCAGAATGACAGTGTGTGTTTCCCATGTGTACCACCCATACCCCAGCTGGATGATCACATCCACCTCATGTGAACTCCGTCATGGCTGGACGCCAGAGTTTTCCTTTTATGTAGCGTCGTCTCTGCAGCAGCACAGCAGGTGAAACACAAATGAAAGAAATCAAAGCAGAAGTTAGATGGTCTGTCATGTTGTTTTAGTGGACAATCTGTCATTTCTGCTCTGCTGTCCCCTCTTAGAAAACTGTGCTTTGCCCAGCGCCACCGGAGACCTCATCCCAGCCGCGTGTGTGTCGACCCGCCTGGCTGTGGGATCAGTTCTGGGCCTGATGGACCCACAAAGGGAACCTTTTATACTCCTCTTCCCGGCGGTGAGTTAGCGGCTGTCAGAAATAATCATTAACGGTTCATAAAGACAGTTTGTTAGCCCATCAACAGAACTATTTTCTCACTGCATGTGTCACACGGCTGAAATGTATTTTTCATTCTCATGTTGAGTCTTAAAAATACACGCAGTGATATAACACTTCTCTCAAATATAGCTTCTTAAAGTGGCACCGTCTGAACCCACTGGAGGATTTTCCACAGTGCTCCTGTTGTACACATATTTTTATACTGTATAAATAAATGCCTGTTGAGAGATTTCCCTTCGGTTCTATTTTCAAGATCCCTCTTCTGCTGCCAAAACGAAGCTATCCAAAACGTTTGGCTTCAACCCGTGCAGCGGCGGTGCATGTGGCCACCCAGCAGTGCGTCCTCTGGTCGACACCGGGGCGATGGTGTTTGTTGTCTTTGGCATCTTGGGAGTCAACCGGACCGAACACAGGGACAACCACGTTATTGGAGACATGGTGAGGCTCACACCTGTGTCAGCGTATCTCAGTAATCATCTGAAATATTATATTAAATGATGCTATCATGTTGTTGACGTTGTGGTTAATTCTCTCCAAAGGGCAGCATTATATTGGACCCGGACTTTGATGTTTTCCAAGAAATGGGTCATCTTTGCAAAATCTGTAAAGCTATTAGTGCAAACACACAACTTGTGAAGCCGGGAGGAGCGCAGTGTTTGCCTTCAGGTAACGCCCGAACACAACTCAGATTGAAATCTTTTTATTTATGCATAAAATATTATATAACAATGATTAGAATCTTATAGAGCTGAAACCGTCTTCTAATAGATTAATTAATTGATCAACTGAAAATGAACCCATCAATCCAATCATTAAAGGAGCAGTGTGTAATATTTAGTGACATCTAGTGGTGAAGTTGCAAGTTGCAACAAAACCGAGTTCCCCTCTGCTCGCCCCTCCTTTTCCAAGCATGTGGAGAACCTATGATGGCCCTCAGATAACATAAAAACATGAAAAGTTCTCTCTAGAGCCAGTGTTTAATTTGTCCGTTCTGGGTTACTGTAGAAACATGGTGCAACATGACGGACCCACTGAAGGACTCATTCTAAGCTAATGAAAACACAATGATTCTTAGTTTCAGGTGTTAATGCACTAAACATGATTATTATGTTCAGTTTTTCCCATTAGATCCACATAAATCCTACACATTGCTCCTTTAAATTCATTTGTAAGCAAGAGCAAGAAATGAAACTTGTATATACTGTTTGTTTTCTTATTGCTTTTTAATGGCAGATTGAATATTATTGTTGGTTGGACATAACACAATGTATAAAGATGCTAATTTAGGCATTGGGAAATTATAATGGCCATTTTCACTGTTCCCTGACAGTTTTATAAAGCAGTTAATAAATCAGCCAATGGAGGAATGAAAGTTGTAAAATGATAATGAAAATAATAATTAGATGCAGCTCTAAAACCTTGTTATAGACACAAACTGGGCTATAATGTGCGAAGAACTGGGTAAAAAAACACTCAGATAATGTCCTTTCTTCTGTCTACTTCAGGTAATAAACTGTCGTCGATTCTGCCTCTGCTCCATCCGGAGTGTCACTCGCTCCCTGAGCCCAACCTGCTACCAGGGCAGCTCTCCCATGGAGCGGTGGGAATGCACGGGGGCAAGGTCCGCTGGCTGTCCATGGCCTTTGAATCTGTGAGTCCCTTCATCTTTCTGCTTTTCATGTTTCCCCACATCACAGAGCGGCACATTTCCAGTTCTCTTTCTGCTTCACCACGTGTGACACTCTGCCTCTCTTCTCCCAAGACCACGTACAAGGGCAAATCCTCCTTTCAGACCTATTCCGACTTCCTTCAGTGGGAGAACTTCATCCAGGAGCAGCTCGCCTCGCTGCCTCAGTCCTCCGCTCTGCAAAGAGGCTTCCAGACCTGCGAGCACTGGAAGCAAATCTTCATGGAGATTATAGGCGAGTGAGATGTGTCACTGTGTGTGAAAGACACGTGTTTTTTCCCCCCTGCAAACTGAAGAAGACTTAATCCGCAGCAGTGAGTGAGAGTAGCAGCATGTAAAAATCTGATCGTATACTGCTCTCTGGTCGGTTTGTAGGTGTGGAGAGTGCCCTCTGGAGTCTGCTGCTGTCTCTGGCCATCTGTGTGGCAGCTGTGTCCGTGTTTACTGCACATCCTCTGCTGCTGCTCCCAGTGCTCATAACCATTTTAGGTAAGGGATGAAAAATTGTATATTCAAGTTCGGAAATAACTCGTTTAGACGCTCAGAAATGGATTTTATCTTACTCTTTTTGAGGTTAATATTTATTGTGAATATGTTGTTGAGCATGTTCTCTGATCTAGACAGCCCATGAAAAACTCAATGGGTTCTCTTATTTCCTAGTTTTTGATCCCCAGATGTACAAGCACAAGCACTGAACAAGTGCCTTTTCATAATATGCCCCCTTTAAAACAGAATTACTCATGTGATCTTTACCCACTCTGGCCTTCAACAGGAGTGATCTGTCTGGTGGTGGCAATCATGTACTGGCTGGGCTGGGAGATGGGAGCAGTGGAGGCCATTTCTCTGTCCATTCTTGTGGGCTCTTCAGTGGATTACTGTCTGCACCTGGTGGAGGGATACCTGCTGGCCGGGGCGACCACGCCCTCTACGTCTGGATGCAACTCGGTATGTTTGTGGACATTTTTTTTAGCAATTCTGAACAATTAGAAAAGCTTCCACTGCATATTTCCTGTTTACACACAAGCTTAAATAAGCTACTACTGAGATTTTTTATTTAAGGGGACACTACAGGTGAGGAGTTTTTGTTACTTATAGATACCACAGTTAAACTTTCCGAGTTTGATATTTCACATCAAGAAATTTTATGTTTTTCGATATGCAAATAGGTGTTAACTCATTAAATATGCACTAATTTGCATATATTTCCAGGACATAAATCTGAACATTGGATAAAGCAGATTTCAAATGTATTATTTTATTTTGTTGTTCATTTTCATTAGGTTTTTAGGAACAAAATGTTACAGGTATAGACAAGCCTCTGTCACTAATATGTTTGGTGTATGTAAGTGTAGCTGAGAGTGATATTTATGGCTCAGAGCGTGAGAAAAACTCATTTTGAGCGAATGGCCTTTAAAGGTTTCATACATTCTTCATGGAAATGACTTGAAGACAAAATATTGAATCTAATTCATAGCAACAAGAATATAGAACATGTAAAACACATCATATTGTGCAGGAGAGTGGGAGCTTTTTAAGACGTCTGATGAATACACGCTGCAATATGCGCTGACTTTTAATTAATTTAGGAGATATTTACAAAATATAGTAAATTATACATCTAAAGTTTGTTTATTTCATGTTTTATGAGAGAAAAAAAAATTCAAAATTGACCAGTGCATAAAAAACAGTGTTTTTGCCTGCTTGTAGTGCCCTGAAGGCTCATGAATAAACAGCTTCCTCCTGTGTTTTGTGTGCAGGAGCCTGGGGCCGAGAGGCAGAGGCGGACCCTGGAGGCAGTGAACCATGTGGGCGTTGCCATAGTGTCCAGCGCCGTCACCACAGTGATCTCCACAGTCCCTCTCTTCTTCTGTGTCATTGTGCCTTTTGCCAAGTTTGGCCAGATAGTGGCCATTAACACCGCCGTCTCCATTTTGTTCACCCTGACTGTGACCGTGGCCATGTTGGCGTGCATGGCCCCCGCACGGTTTAACAGACCGCCCGGCGCTGTGCTGAAGGCCAGCCTGGTTGTGATGGTGG
Organism: Serranus cabrilla; assembly: GCA_903364295.1. Classification (NCBI taxonomy): domain Eukaryota; kingdom Metazoa; phylum Chordata; class Actinopteri; order Perciformes; family Serranidae; genus Serranus; species Serranus cabrilla. The sequence continues at coordinate 990,981 of CAFUXE010001057.1, forward strand.
CGGCGGCCCTGGGAGCGGCTCTGTGCTGGGTGGGAGGACAGCTGGGAGCGTTGGCCTGGCAATCAATCAGCACGTAAACACAACAGTCCGCCAACTCACACTGATGTCAGATAGGGGAGTTCCTCTGTACGCACTCAGTTTCCCTCCGTGTTTGGGAGGAATATCAGATCTGGACGTGATCTGGTTCTTTACAGCACAAAGATGTCAGAATCTATTCCTTAATTTAAGTCGTTTCTCATCACAAAAACATATTTTTCACTTGTATTGATCAGTGGATTGTAAGTATTATATTGTAAATGACTATGTGACTCACAGAAGTGGGTTGACCTTTCTGGGCTGACATGATGATTCAGCTGAGGTATTTATTTGATCTGATATCGCCTTCACCCTAGAGGTGGGGATGATTGAGTAATCATTGAGAAACACTGGCTGAGTCACAGATTTCATTAGCGTAACTCACTGAGTTGTGAAGAGCCGCCGACTGTTCTGAACGCCGGCAGGGCGCAGCGTTCTGACGTCCATGACTATAAGTGTTACCGGTTCCCATGATTCATGAACATCTTGTGAAACATCACGTTTGTTTGATTTTTTTTCCGTGTGTGTTTTCTTAGTTGTTAAATGAACGTCTTTGCCGCCACATTTGGAACAAAGGTTATGATGTCCTGATGTGGCTGGATTCAAAGTTGTACTAGTTTTTACCGTGCACAGTTTTGTTAAATGTGATGTAAAAATGTTTCGGTATGCTGCTCTCACACATTCTGAACTGAACTCTTGATGCTGCCAACACACACTTGTTCTGAAGAGCTGTAAGCTACCAAGACTTACCACAAGATTTCATCCTCTTTTCTGACCCTTTCACATGTTTATATATTGGAACTCAAACACCTTCAACATCTCTATTTTTGTCATTAGCGCCAACTGAAAGAGACCTCTTGTCAGCTCCTCAGGTGTACCCTCTGCACGTCCTCCGCCTCACTTTTAGGCTCTCACTGTATCACACTCTGCTCTCACACAAATTTAGAGCACCACTCAAACAGCCATCGACGCCAGCTCCAGTCTGCCCTGCATTGAAGGTGAGGGCCATTTGTCAAACCACATAACACAATAATGGTTAGGGAGAGGGACTGACTCAATTGTGGCAAGAGCAGTACATTTCTGTTAAGTGTGTGTGTGTGTTTCTTGTGAATGTCAAATAAAACAGGTGCAGAAAGCAGTGGGTCTTTCGTTTTGTGGCAGCTCAGCACGGTTTTTCTTCTGCATTGTTATGTAACGGAGCAGCGGAGCAGGATGAAGACCTGTCACTGTTTGCCTTCAGTCACATCGTTACTGGGAAAGCTACAGCAGGCAGCGTCACATCTCCAGTTGGCTGTCTTTAATAATTCATGTGAATCGGCTCAGATTTTACATCGAATTGCAGCGCATGAATGTTTCATGTCGGTCATTAAACAAAAGGACGACTGTTCTACATACAGTGACTGCTCATCAGGATGGAAACAGAGCAAATATTTTAAGTAAAAGCAGAAAAAAAAAATAGACTTTTGTACCAGAGTCCTCTGTGTTGTTTTACTGAAGCAGCAACAGCAGCACATTTATAATGATGCAGTAGAAAACCAAATTCGCAGGATGTCTTTATTAGAGTCTGTTGATGCGTGTCAGGGTGAAACTTTTTGAAAAAGGACAGAAAAACACCATATTATGACGTGTTTTGTCAGGAGGGGTCAAACTTTAAAATGGCTTAAAAAGCCTAAAAATACTTAAAATGTCCAAATTTCTTTGTTTGTTACATATTAGAGCATAATCTATCCAGAAATGACAGAAAAAAACCATGTTGCGAAATGGCCAAATTTTCAAAAAGTCATACTATAGCATGTCGGGGTTTTTTTTCCCGCAAATTTTCAACTTCATTAAAAATGCACCAAATTCGCAGGATAGCTTTATTAGTCTGTTGATGCGTGTGAGGGTGGAACTTTTTGAAAAAGGACAGAAAAACACCATATTATGACGTGTTTTGTCAGGAGGGGTCTAATTTTAAAATTGCTAAAAACGCCTAAAAATGCTTAAAATGTCCAAATTTCAGTGTGTTGATATATATATTAGAGCATAATCTATCCAGAAATGGCAGAAAAACACCATGTTGAAAAATGGCCAAATTTTCAAAAAGTCATACTATAGCATGTCGTTTTTTTTTTTTCCCAAAAAAATTAAAATGTTTTCAAAATGCACCAAATTCGCAGGATAGCTTTATTAGAGTCTGTTGATGCGTGTCAGGGTGAAACTTTTTGAAAAAGGACAGAAAAACACCATATTATGACGTGTTTTGTCAGGAGGGGTCAAACTTTAAAATTGCTAAAAATGCCTAAAAATGCTTAAAATGTCCCAATTCCAGTTTGTTGATACATATTAGAGCATAATCTATCCAGAAATGGCATAA
>CAFUXE010001058.1:12955-26760 GCA_903364295.1 Serranus cabrilla
TGGGTACTTTAAATGAATGAGAACTCACTGAAATGAGGACGTCAAAGTGAATATTCTATTTATCCATCCAGAAGAACAAGGAAGCAGGAGCAACAATTTGCAGAAAGTTCAGCGATTCCTCTTTGTGTAGAGCTGCATACCAGGCAGCCAATTAAAGGCCTGTTTGATTCAGAGCCATTATTTGGGTTTGATTTGATTTGGCTCAGGATCAGAAATTTTGCTGCTGCTCCTCAGACTCCCAGCCAGCAGCTGTCTGTGGCTGCTGTTAGCAGTTGGCATTGAAGAAAGAAACTATTGCCGCAGTGAATCTTCTGGTCTTGGCCCCGGCATATTACAGAGTCAACAGCACTGTCTGCATGAGGCCAGAGCACCTTCCACGAGTCCAAAGGTCCTCCAGCAACTCCACAATGCTTATTCCTAAATATTCAAATAACAGGTCAAGCTTTCATTTTGCCCGTTACTAAAGTTTACGACCTTCCCATCAGCATCAGTGCATCCACTCAGGCTGCATGACAAAATGCTATACCAGTGTATTCTACCAGTGTACTGGGATAGATGAAAGAAGTCATTAGTGGGCGACTGTCAGAATGGAGTCACTGCCCATATGCTGTGATGTCTGTTGTTAATGTTGCGATAGTCATTTCTGGAAAGTTCTATCGGAGACAAAGCTGCCTGTTCCAAATGTATATACTACACCATAAGTAACACACATATTGTACTAAATATTAGTGATATTAATATCTGATACATACTTTACGCTGATTTTTTTTATCTTTCAGAGGCTGTAGTGGGCTCAGTCTTAATGAAGACACTGATATATAAAACTATAAGACCTAAGTTACAATAATCCCAATCACGTCATGACTTCTTCTCAGGAAGGAAGCTAATTAGTGTTGTAAAAAAGAAACTTTTAACTTCTATAGCCATTTTCAAAGAGTCTCTTTCAGCTCAAGATATTTGAATGAAAATGGGTGCTATGGGTACCCTATGGGAATTGCATAAATTGGGCACTGGAAAACTGGAAAGTCCATTTTTATTAATGTGTGATATTGTTAGAACTCATGGAAGCCATTTCTTTGCAGTAAAAGTGTTTCTTGAAACTTCACCTCACTGAAATAATTCCAGAAACCAGAAATAATTCAGAGGGGGTATGGCGTCCAATAAGGGGGGTTCTCTGCAGTTTCCACAGCAGATGTGCGTGCTATACAACTGCCAAAAAAGCAATTCTTGCATAATTTAAACTAAATCACAGCATGTGTTTTATATGGTGTTCCTCTTGTCATCTCAATCTGACATTTTTTATATTTTTTTGACATTTTTTATAAATTCTTGCTTGGTAAAAATGGGTAACATTTACCACCAAATATGTAACAATGGAATTAACTGAAAAATTGCTTCAAAAACTTATGAGACCTAACTGGAGCATAGGAATGCAGTTTCCTGTTCCTCATTCTCAGCTTCCAATTGCACATGTTTGTTTCCCAATCCAATTCATAACCAAGTTGTGAACTACTGAAGGCAAAAAGGTCAGAAGCATCCTGCACTCATACCCCATCTAGGTACTCATGCTGCAGTGCATTATGCCATAACTGTCTGTGTGAATCGCTTGTGCACTAAAACTGTGTAAATACAGAAGAATGTGAATTAAGATGCACTCTCCACAGGGTTTCTCCTTTCTTAAACATCTTCATATCTACTGCTAAAACAGGACACCTCAAGAGGACCCTTGTATAAACAAAATACAACAAGAAAATCATTTGACTAACAAATGACCAGTGTGGTTGTTTATCTGTCAAAACAGAGCCCAGTTCTCATCACTAGCTTTACTGTAACTGATACACCTGAGCGGCAGTCAGTTTTTAATGAGTCCTTTCTGCTGAAGGGCTGCAGCTGTTTTCACAGATGTATGTCATTAAAGTAATTTTGTTTTCATATTTTCATACATGCCAGCATAACAGCAGCCCACACAGAAAATTAATGCACTTATGAAAGCAAAGTGGGGAATGTGTCACCTTTCCAGACATGGTTATTTAGATTCCCTATGACTGTGGAGTGTTTGCTACCAGGCCACTAAGATGTTTTCTGACAAGAATGTCATTTGACTAAGAATTAAATAAATGAACTAATTTTAAATGAAAAGACTTCATCAGGTAAAAGAGAACACCCTTTAAACCTATAACAGAGTTTTATTATTTATTCATTTCAATTATGCATCATGCAAAGCAGGTCATGTTCTATTTGTCTATGTCTGAAGGAGATGTTTTACAGCGGACTTAGTCTGGTCACATACCCTACGCTGTCCATGACCATGACTTCATATCACTAGTATTAATGTGCCAGGGGAAGGTCAAACTCACAGTTCTAGGCTTCACTAAATGAGGACTCTTCAACTTTCCGAGGAAGACTCAACCAGCACAACGTGAAGTGTGGAAGTTCATGCACAGCACACTGGAGCTCATTAAAAGAAAAACAGTTTCAGGCAGTGCCAATTAAAAGTTTGTGCCCCATAACCTATGAGGTTATGTCACATGTGTAACTTAGTGTTAAGGCTGAACAAAACTCTCTTTTAACCCGTTCTAAATATCAAATTGTCACATACGGATGAACCCTTGGCCTCATGTTGTAATGCAGCGGTGCGCTCAATGCATCGGACGAACACCTGGTTGTTGTTGTAAATTCAAACAAACAAACCTACTTACATTTTAGAAAACATTTTGGTTTGGGTTAAAATCAGTGATGTGCCAATGAAGCTTCATCTACCATTTTCTTTATTGTCTGAGTCCACTAGATGGCACTCATAGTTCAGATTTCTCAGTGAATGTAATGTCTTTGTGTGACACTGGCTCTGTGTGTTTAATATTGCTGTGAATGGATTCACACTGGAGCAGGCTGAAAGCCCGGTTTGCCTCATACAGATGCTAAAGAGTGCATCTTATGATATACTGAGGGCAATTACTATGCGTCAGTATTTGACGGCCTAGAATGAAAACATTCTGCTGTTTTATGATTGCTGTTCAATCAAAAATGATTGTGAATGAAAAATAAAGAAGTGTAACTGCAACCCACAGATTCCCTTTAAGTTTACTCTGGCCTCACTGTTTGCAATGTCGTTAGCACCATTAGCTGTTAGCCGCTGGCTCAGCCACCAACCATGTAGAGAGCTGAGTAAAGGCATTCTGAATTAGATTCAAGTGGTCAGTTTATGCTGGATATATGAATTCACACATTTTGAAAAGCTGAATTCTTGTTCAACAATAGCTGACGGATTCTGAGTTTGCATCTATTCCACCCAGTTTGCTCTCTGCACAGTTTTTTCTTGCTATAACCGAAGCCTGCTCAAATGTGATTGGTCAGTACTACTCGAACTGTAAATGGAAACCTGAACAATTTCTACACCAAAATTGTGTCTTTTTACCTATGGATTCAGAAGTATGCTTGAAAAGTAACCCTTGGGATGTGGTACCAATCACATCTGGAGTTTCTGTAGTCACTACAGATATTCATCTGGTCATCACGGTTCTACAACCTCCATTAGTTATCTGCAGGATAATAAAAAGCAACAGGGGAAAACACCAGCTCAAATAGTGAATTCACACAGTTGAAAACTGCTAGATTTATCTTGGAATTCAGCTCAGCATCATTGTTGCATGACCCCCTCTCTTTCTCATCTCTCTGTACTATTACCTATAGGCAAAGAGGCTAACTCCTCTCCATTATTGCTGCAAAGACCATATTTAGCCATCAGAATAGTACATTTTCTGAAAAATGTGAAACTTGCAGCTCGAAGGTGCATTCTCAGAACACATCACTATTTCGCCTCCTGTAGTTCTCCCCCTCCGGGCATGATACCACCTCCAGGCCAAAACTCAATGGCCCTCACACCAGGCTGTGGGCTATCTTCACTCAACATCCCAGGTCGGCGCTGCCCGGAGTCGCCGGCTGCCTCAGCACAATCAGAACAGCTTTCGTCTCTCTGCAGGACCTTTCCAGCTGTGCACAAACAATCCTCTGTAAGTCCTTCACTGGACACCAGCAGCCTTTATCTGCTTCCACTTGGGCAGATTTGCTCAAAAGGCAGATGGTGCCTCAACATTTCAAGCTGCTGCATAAAAACAAGATGTTAAACAGAAAGAAAAAAGCATTCGAGGTTAAATCTGCCTCAGAGACGGATGCACTTGACATATATTTCACTTAACGTTTAACCTCCTATTGCATTCTGAGATCACATACAATAAAAAAAATTCCATGCCAGTTGAATGTATTATTACCATTATATTGCATAAATATATGAAATGCAACATATAGAATTTGACAATATTATATTAAAGGGTCGTCCGCCGTGTCTTTGCCAGTTGATATATGTTTCAATAGCCTACTTTATTCGAGACTACTTACTAATGGTCTTTGAAATGTACATTTACGGCCACATATAATTACCTTCTCATGAGAAGAAATGCAACAGACATGTAGGATAATAACCAAGGATGGAACAATGGATGGCTGAATGGACGATGAGAATATAACTCAGCAGGGAATTAAATTAATTTCCATACTTTATTCCTGTTCTCTCAGCTGCTTGCCTCTTTCTGCCTCTTTGTCGAAGTGTCTTTCTTCTTTGCTGACCCACAGAGGTTAAGAATGCTACAAAGCAGAATATAAGTGGATATGTTTTATTCTTTTCAACTACAATCATTCATTAATTCGTTCATTTCTGCTTTTCCAGACTTGGTTCACTGAGAGTTAGAGACGGTCCCAGCTGAGTTTGGGTGAGAGGCGGGGTACACCCTGGACAGGTCCCCAGACTATCACAGGGCAGAACATAGACACAGACAACCATTCATGCTCTCATTCACTCCTATGGGCAATTAAGAGTCTTCAATTAAACCTAAGCTGCATGTCTTTAGACTGTGGGAGGAAGCCGGAAGACCAAGAGAGAACCCACACACACACATAAGGAGAATAAACTCCACAAAGAGCCACAAGAAGGATTGGAACATGCATCTCTCTTGCTGTGAAGCGAATATAACTACTACACCACAGTGTAGCCTAACAATAATTATATAACTATTATTAATTAATTCTTTTTCAACTGTAAATAACAGATTTGAATGTTTGCAGAATTAACCAGGTTGAGAAAAGTGATCAGATTCTCTTTAAAATTAACTCATGTTGCGAATAGGTATCAATACATTCTGCTCAATGTTGGTAGGCGGGTTCATACAGAAGTAAAAAAGGTTTTGGTTGAAATGTATTTAACGTATCGGCAGTAAATAAGCCAATGATATTTCAAAATATTAACATCATTTAACGATTACTGAAAGTCAATTGACAGGTGTAAAAAGTAAATGCTACACTACAAACACACTACACACACACTTCACCCGAACCACCAATAAGCTAAGTAGAACGCTAACGTCTGCGACAACCTCTGTAATCATTTAGCCAACTGCCGTTTTTATAGCATGGAAAACTGTATTTCTCTTTCTTTTCTGTTGTTTCTACTGTATTCAAGCTCAAATGACATTAATGCACAAACTAAAACCCTGCGCTGAGGTAACATATGGCAGACAGGAACCTGGGCAAGTGAGAACTCGGTAGATTCCTGTGAGTGTAATGAAATCTGGATCCATCTGTGCTTGGCAGCTCCTAGGCTCTACTTGCCAGTCACCAGACTTCTTGAACGACATGAACTCTTGGTTGGAAATCTGTTCTCAGAAACGACGGGGCAGACTCTTTTTGTTCCTGTGTAATTACACGGGGCTTAATTGCCATGTTCTAAGTCTACGATGACCCCCATATGACAGATTTTCTCTCTCGTTAAGATTAATTTCTTCCTTTTTTGTCCGTTTGACTCACCCCCAGAGACAAGGTGAAGGTCACACATGGAGCCAGTGGAAAGGCTGCACATATCTGTGCATCTTAATCTGGAATGTCACATTTCAATATTTAAGGGCTGCACTACAGTGGGGGAAAGAGGTCTAGCTGTTTAAATGTCAGTTATATTTGGATGAAAGAATGCAGATATTGATCCATTGTGCTTTGAATTTATGGTTTTTAATGTAACACCAAAGTATGGACTTAGCTGTAGTACAAAAATGAAAAAAACAACAACATATATATACCCTAAAAAAATTATATTTTATTTTTCACCAAGCCCCTCAGCCAGTCACTTTTCCTAAGTGTGTTTTTGATACAGATTTTTGTACTAACATAAAAAAGTAGGTACTAAAATCAGATGACCACAGTTTCCAAAACATGATTCGATGATGTTCAAAGAAACAGTAAGCTCAAGGAAAAGCTTGAGTCAAGAAACTCTTGCTTTGTATGCAGAACACTATCCTTTTAGCTTGTTGAAACATCTCAGTGCTCACCACTCATAGCTGCTATAGCATCACAAAATTACCACAACCATCCTTTTCAAAGCACTTTATTCTCATGATAATTAACCCACAGCACTAAGGCCTTCTATGTACTGGCCCTTTGTAATATTATCTCCATACTACAGACATCTGTTCTGGTTTCTTTCAAATCTTTGCTTCCACCTGATACGATTTATAATTATTTCATACTGTATCATCTGCTAATCTTCCTCTCTCACTGTTCTGTTGCACATACATGAATTTATGTCTTTGTTGCGTCACAGGATGTTTGGTGATCATTATAATTTCTTGAGCCCACAGACTCTCATCGACCACACACAGATATTCTGAGCAGCGGTCAGAGGACGCCTGGCTGCTGTAATTGTGATCAATGTGTTATTCCCTTGTTTTATTTTCCTTCTCCTTGGTGATAGAATCTATCATGGCTGAATAAAGTTCAATGATCCTTTAAGCATCTCCTCATTGTAAAAAAAAAAAAAATACACAGCTATTCTGATGGTTCTTTGATTTCGTGGAATCTTTAAAATAATAATTTCCAGACAGCTGGAGAAGTTTATTGTGGAGGAGGATACAGATGTAATTTGAATAGGACTGAGCAATAAATTACATTTTTATGTTATTTGAGGTTTTATAGTTCTATAGCTTCTCAGTAGTATTCCTCATGTATTCATGCTCAAATTATGTATGTTTTGGAGTCAAAACACTATTTCCCAAGCCCTTCTGAAAGCTTTTTCTCGCATGACCGGTGTGTATTACTGAAGCAGTGTACCTGCCTGGAAGCTTTGTAATGTACTGCTGTGGAGATACTAGACAATACATCAGACAGTAAGTTTCCCTGGTAGCATCTACAGGGAGTAAAGTGGATATAATGCCATTGACAGGCGAGTAAATCAAACACAGTTACCTTGAATAAATGTTTGAACTAAGCAACAACATCTAGGCCCCAAAGGTGAAGCCAATTGTGGAAACCTGTATTATTTGTAATGGCCAGCAGAGGGCGACACAGCAGGTTGCAAAAAGAAGTCTATTTGTATAAGTAACAATAAGAAAATGACACTACTTCTGAACTCTCAGTTAACTCATCATTCTCATGAGTTTATATTATGTGTCTTTTTCAATACAGCATGATGTTCAACTTGTAAATTATGGTCCCATTTCGAGTAAAATAGACAAAATAGCAAGGTGTTTTCAGGTGTGGCTACCTTGTAATTGACAGGTTGCTACCGAAGTGCTCTGTGTGTTTTTGTCATTGAACTCTGACCCTTTTACAGTGTGTTTTCAGTACATTAAAAATTTTTCACTTCATATAACAAACGCCCTCTGCTTGCCAACCTAGCTAGTTGGCATTAGCATTAACGATGTAGCATGGAATAATGTAAGTATAAATCTCACTGAAGTATATAAGGAATGACCAGTCATTTGATGCTGAAAATGTTACATACAACATTTCACTGCTAAACTTGCCTTAGGGAAGAAGAAAGAAACTGGAACTTGTTCCAATCCATCCCATTCAGTTTCTCAAGTGTTTCTATGCATACCGTGACATCTCTGCATGAATAAATGAATATGATGAGGGAAGAAATTGATCGTACAATATTCTGTCACTCTCTGTTGGTCTCCATTACTATAATCGCTGTCAGATGAACCTGTGAGGATCCCTGATTTACACATTCCTTTGATTTTCGTCTCTTATATAATGTGCTTATACTATGTGCCTCTATGATCAAATGATTTCATCACGCTTTGTTACTGCAAGTGAAACTGTGCGTAAAATAATGGTTGAAGCGAGATCTCCAATAACTGATTGGCTGACTGACTTCATTTTTAGTGCACTGGACTAATAAGCACCATTTAGAAGAAATGTGTTTTCAAATAAGACAAACAGTAGCTTCTCCACTTAATGTAATGAAACAAAGTGGAAATGTGTGATGTGTATTGCTCTTAAGCTCCTCAGAAAAGGCAACACACACTCAAAAACATGCACCATGCTTTATCCTGTTAGTGTTGACAGGTGGGATAAAACACACAAATACACATCATGAGTACAAAAAAATACACATTCCCAACACGTCCCCAGTTACCTGAGTAATTTTGGGAAAGCAGAAAGAACACACCCACTAGATCTGTACAGCTTTTAAGCAAGTTTTACGAAGTGTTAGACACACGAATACACATTCACACACACACACTCTGTTTTACACATTATTTGTTGCCTGAACGAGTGTTTGAAAGGCGAAAGGCGATGCATCACACATTGGGTGAACAGCAACTGGCTCGTTGAAAATACGCCTTCAAAGAAAAGTCTCCCGGGGAAGTTCTGGAAAGACATTTTGTCCTCAAACTTTTTCTAAAAGTTATTAAGACGTGTGGATATCATGCCCCCCACCTGCACGCATCAAATTCTCTTCAGCTCATCTTATTTCAATTCAGGTTCCCCTCCATTGTCATTTCCCTCAAAGGCCAAGGTGTTTTTCATATTTGCAATGCAGCCAGTGAGCAGGAGGATTTGCAGTGAACATATTGAGCTTTAAGAGTAAAAAGAAACAATATAGTTGATGAGTACATTTGGAATGATGGTAATTATAATTACACAAAACTACAATAATGTATGTTCTGCAAAAGCATGTGTCACATGCTCCTTATGAAGCAATGGCCCTTTTATTGCGACATAATCAGAGATGGACTTTATAAAAGAAGTGAGGGTCATTGTGTTGCATTGTATGTCACTGGTGCAAAGGCGATAGTGTTCTCCATGTATATGTGACACAGCATCTTTGTTGTCAACAACTGACCAACCATCAAATTAATGATATATGACAATATTCAGGAGAGCTAATGTTAGCCAGATGTTTCCATAATGTACATTTATTGTCATGAGGTGGCACTGATGCAAAGTGCAAATGCTAACTAAGTAAGCATTTGTCTTGCTGTATCTCAGTTAAAACACCCTGCTTTTTTTTCGGAGGGGGTTAAGGATATTTACCTTGTTCTGAAATGCCATAACATTACGTCTAGCTATTTATAATCAGAGCCATTCATTTTTGCAATTTGTCAGCCCTACAGTTTCAGAATGTGATACACTTCTACATAAATATGAACAGCTGTACATAAGCATTTGTTATGATTCCATTACGATAAAAACCAGTCCACAACTTTGCTAACATCCAATTACCAAGCGCATGCAACACCACAAAACATAGCAGGCCAGCTAATATTACTTACTAGTAAGTAACCAACACTCTCACTGGCTTATGGCCTATTGAGCTCAATGACAGCAGCTAAATTTGCAGGAGTTAGCCTATAGATTTACTTTAGCCTGAATAAAGCTCTCTGTTCATCAGGAAACTCCATAAAAAAAAACATTCTAGTTTTATTCAAATCAGTGACATACCTGGTGGTATGTTAGTGCTGTAAAGACACTTCTTACAGGAGATCATATGTGCTCACCAAAGCATACAGTGTGAGAACATGCAGGGCTGTGGAAAAGGGATGACAGAGACACCATTCTCCCTTCTTCCTTACAAGTCAGTGAAGCATCAAAATGACTTTAAGCTGTTATTTTTAACAGCTATCTCAGTACAGTCGGAGATATCCTGACAGTTAGTCTCTAATATGGTTCAAGCTCACAAAAATGCTTGATCTTACTGTTCCCAAGAAGTAACAGAAATGCATTTGCAGCCTTAGCAAACAACAGTGGTTCAATGCTCTCAAGCATCTTTTTCAAGGCCCTTTATTATCACCCTAACAACACCTGCAGTACCAAGGCTATCAGCTTATAGAAACCTTTTTCTGTCCTGGCCCTCTGTAATGTTGTCTCCAAACTAATGACAGATAACCTGTATCCCTTCAAATCTGAACTTCGACCTTACTATTTCTTTGATTTTTAATTATTTCTTTCTTGTCTGGCAATCGGATTAGGAGATGACACTGGAGGGGAAATTAAAGTTACTCATTAAAATGAAATACCAGCAACAGCACAGCAACTGGGTGCTACAGAATCCTGAATAATAAAATTAATAAAAAACAATATAATGGACAAATAATAATCAAATAATAAAAGATCTCTTTTCTTTCCCTTATGACAAAACTCTTCACTCTGATCCCCTAAAGCTGCCCTGGTCCCAGTCAGCTGTTATGTGAATGTTGATCCGAAGCAGCAACCTCTGTGACAGAAACATCCCGGCAGTGGGCGACTCCACTGGTTGTAAAAAGAAGTCTGATTGTATAGCAGTCTATGAGAAAATTAGCCCGCTTCTCACTTGATTTATTACCCCAGTAATAAAAGCAGAACAGGGTTGGGGTACGTACCTCTGTGTATAATTATCAGACACAAGTATTTAGGTGACATATGATGGTGCAACTTTACTTAGATAAGTAAATTCTCAGGTTAACTTAAAACAACAGCCTTGATTTCACGGTGGGACACGAATAGTGATCCTTCCTGGTTTGAGCTAGTGATGCTAATGAAGCTTCATGAACCATTTTCTTTATTTGCTGAGCCCACTAGATGGGGCTCTTGGTTTAAAGAAAAAGGCTCAAGCAATGCTAGTCCAGTGTGCTTTTAACCCTTTGTATAAGAGAGAGCGCCATCTAGTGGGCTCAGAAAATAAAGAAAATGGTTCATGAAGCTTCATTGGCACATCACTAGTTTGAACCATCCACAATATCTCCATCCTACCTTCTACACACTTTCTCTGTCTTTATCCTATGTTGCCTTAATAACAAGTTTGAATAACAAGCTGCACCTCCTGGCTTAAAATTATATAGGTTATCAGCAAATTATAGTGCAACTACTTTTCGTAAGTATAACTGCAAACAATGAATGACAACCACGTGCTGTGCTAATAGTACCTGGCCTCACTGGGCTGGCAACCTGTGTAACCTCCACCGCTCCACCCTCTGGTCTAAATATGGACACTTCTTGCACCAAAAAAAAACAAGATGGCGACAGTCTTTTTTAAGGGAGAATGCAGTCATGGTCAAATTAAGGTAGTGTCTTGCAAACCATTTTCTTTCCGATTTAAATAACATAAAATAGGGTGAGGTTTGGCGACCATTTGGCCCTCCTGTTTACCTTATGTGATGTGACCAATGGCCAGATTGGAAAGAGTCTATTTAGAGAGAGGAAGGCTGTAAGTGCCCACACACAGACATGCAATTGCAGGCTATGAGTAATCCCTCCACCTTCCTCCACTCTGTCACCAACATACACAAGTCACTACTAACACAGAACTCCACAATGCTACACACAGGAGCACACACACATTCACAAAGGCTATTAAGGGTCCCTACCTGCTCTCAACTTCAGGAATGATTGATAGAGCTTTCACTGCACCACACAGTCTGTTTAGTCATACTGATTGCCCTGCATGTGTTTGTGTGAGTATGTGTGGGTGTGTGCGCACATGTGTTTGTGTGCATTTCTTCCATGTGGGTTTGTTCTAATGGCTACTGCAGGAAGGGGGCTGTGCATTTTGTTTTTGGGACACATGGTTCAAAAGTGTGTTTCAAATGTGCATGTGTATAATGTATGTGTGTGTGTGTGTGCGTGTGTGTGTGAGAGAGAGACAGAGAGCACATTTGTGCTTCTTTGGGACTCAAACAATACTTTACGGTTAAAGTTGCAATGTGACATTTGAATGATGACTTGTGCCACTCTGTGACTTTGTGCACACCCTGAAGTCACAGAACGCGCACACACACACACACACACACACACGCACATCTCCCAGCCACCAGCCTCTCCACACATGGCTACACAGTAACACTGAGGGAGAAGAGTGAATGGCAGAGAGACAGAAAGAGGAAAAAGAAAAGAGACGGAGAGAGGGAGCAAAGAGAGGAGGAACCAAGAATGATAGAAATAATGAGGTTTGTTTATATTACCATCTGTTTGAAAAAGTCGTTTTGATAAATAAAATGGGTTTTTTTTTCAGATCCTGAATGTTACAGTAAAACATTAGATTTCTTTGAAATCTCCGGGGTTGGGTAAGTTGTTGCAATACTGTTTACCATATTTCATATTTTCATGAAAACAAAAGAGATGCAGTGCTAATACCATACCACAGGCTGGTAATTTCAAATGGTGTTAAAGTTACAGAGAGGGAGAAGTGTTTTGATTTTTCCAGTCTACTGCACTGACAGTAAACATGTTTTTTTCTAAATCAGCTCTGGCATGAGCTACCTGCAGCATCAGCCAGTCACTGGAGCGAGGGATTTACATGAGAGAGTTCCAGAGCAACAGGGATTAGATATAAAATGCCATTTTTTACAAGGTTATTTCTCAAGGATGGTATAGGAGGAGAAGTCACAGGGTCAAATGGCGTCATGTCATTCGGTTACAACACATGCATAGTGTAACTGCTCCTTCCCTGTACTTGCTGTTAACTACGTGTTCTCAAAGGCTTGATGGCTGCCTCCTGTGTCTGTGTGGAGCATTGGTCGTGTTTATTAACACTCCAGGTCTGTAAGATGCAATACACACATAAATGGTAGGGACACTGTAGGAGTAGTACTCACCATAACCATGACATGCTCGATTTAACGGCATATATATCATCAGTGAAGGTGTCATTAACACTGTTTTTGCCTTGATCTCATAATTAACAATACACCAGAGACAGTTAAGAAGCTTCTATTTGGTGGCTTTGAATATACCGACTGGAATGTTTGTTATGTACCTCCAGCAAATCCCTAATTATATACGGTCTGACTTCTCTGGTGTACCACCCAGTCAAAATTCAGCCCAGTGTGTTCGGCCAACAAACGCTCCAAACTAAAGGGCAACATAGGTCATCTGTCACCCAAAATGACCCATATGAGCATTTGCCAAAACTAACCATATGTGTGTTTTGCTGATACAGAGCAGATTGTTCTAAAAATAGCAGGCACTTCATTGAATTTAGGCTACATCTCTTCTATACATTTAGGGCAAAGAAAGTTCCTGGTTAGGTGTTAAAAAAGATAGTTTAAAAAGAAGATAAAATGCACATAAATGCATAAAAGTGAAGTAGTTACGAGGAAAACGTGAATACTTCAGCTCTGGCATGAAAAAAGCATTAGGCACGAAGGTTCAGTGATATTTGAATCACATCTGAAGAGCAACTTCAGTGCTACACACTGAGTGCCTCAGCGCCACTCATAATTACATTACTTACTACAGCCGCTGGAGGGCGGTGGAGGACAGTCTCGAACGTAAACACTCGTATTTAGCTACTTGTTGAACCGACCTATCGGGTTGTTTTTGAGGGGATAGCAGTCTGCTCTGGTCTTGGAGTCTATGAGATGCACCGGGCCTTTAATTTACTGCAATATAAACCAATCAACGGCAAGATTAGATGCATGGAGCAAGTGCTCGGAAAGCAGCAAATTGTATAAAGAGCAAGAAGGTCCACGTAGGAAGGTGGTTGGGTGGATGGATTGGTC